>JADLZN010010354.1:0-43012 GCA_018155175.1 Sinocyclocheilus anophthalmus
ACCTCTCCCCTCCTATGGCAAACCATTTTAACATTTATTCCTTCAATCTAACTAGTGTCTATATTTTGTTACTATTACTTTTTTTTAATTACTTGCAAATAAGCCAATAGTGACTAGTATCTTATTCAATTTCACTACTACTAACTTATTCCTTTGCTACTATTTTGACTTTTTTTTTTTATAATTCAAGGTTATTATGCCATATTAACTGAAAAGACACTAGTACCTAATTGTTAGAACCTAGTGTTTACTCCAGTTGTTTCTAGTAGCATTCTGAATTGAACTATTAAGAAACTTTTCTTGCTAGTCTTTACATATGACAAGTAAACTAGTGTAAGAAGTGAAGTAAGAAATGTTAGTACTGGGATAGTGACTAGTAAGCACAGGAATAAGTACTATGAACAGTAAATAGTATAGCCCCAATTTTGGATTACTTGTAACAAAAAAAAGAAAAAAAAAAGATACCATTAACATAAGCATAGATACTATATAGTTTGAAAAAATAAATGTTAAAATAGCTTGCCATACTTGCCTCCTTCCCAAAGCCCCTATATGTGGCCCACCAGGAGAAGACAGGGGACAGAAATACGTACAGAACAGAGCATTATACCTCTCCCGTATGTTATTACTTGTCTTATTTAGTATGTAAAGACCAAGTCAGAAAAGTTCGCTTCGAGCCAGTCCCCAGCTATCATTTCGCTGAGCTCAGGCGTGCAATAGTCTGGAAATTCAAAGTGGGAGCCCAGGCTGCCCTCGCTAAAAGACTCCAACTCCTTATCCACCAGAGAGAGGGAGAGATTCCCTTGATTTTGGTTGCCCAGCTCCGAGCTTTGCGCGGAGGAGGCGAAGTTCAAACTGAAGTCAAAAAGCAAGTCGTCCGCGTCTTCGCTCGAGCTGGAAGAAGTGGAAACTGACCTAGAGGATGCTGGTGAGATGGATGCAGGATACATTGTGCTCTGCTTGGTGATGTTTTTGAAATTGTAGAACTGTCTGTTGTTCCGGACCTCCTCGTACATGCTGGCGCCCTCGGACTCTGTAGACGAGCTCAAAGTTGGGCTGGCGGGAACTTTTGCAACATTGTAGGCTCGGATCGGATCCTCTTCCTCCTCCTTCACCCGGACTCGAGAGTCCTCCTCGGAGTCGTCGTCGTCGTCTTCATCCGTGAATTCACTTTTAATGACAGTCTTTGAAACTTTCCTGCTCTTAAACGCGTACTCGTCTCCGTAGCCGTGAGACGACTTGCTTCCCGTCTTGTTCGCTTTTAGTTTGGGACATTTCTTGGAGTTCTTGGACACTTTGCTGCAGGACTTCTCTGGAGATGGGGCTGACGGTTTGGAGGAAATGTCCAGCTTTGGTTTCTTCTTGGGTCTGTATTTGTAGTCAGGATAATCAGCCATGTGTTTCAGCCGGAGTCTTTCGGCTTCCCTGATGAAAGGTATCTTTTCGCTGTCCTTCAGCATTTTCCAGCGCTTCCCCAAGCGTTTGGAGATCTCGGCGTTGTGCATGTCTGGAGATTGTTCCATGATCTTTCTCCGCTCGATTTTAGACCACACCATAAACGCGTTCATCGGTCGCTTTATGTGTCCGGTCGCTGTCTTGCACCAGTCTGGGTTTATCGAAACCATGAATTCACTTTCGTCGGAGTCGGTGGCTTCTCTGGACATGCTGTCTGTTTCGCTGTTGTCCGTTTGCTGCACCATGGTGCCGTTGCCGTGTGTTGTCAGTCCAAAATATCACCCGCGTGCGTCTGCTCTCTGCGCCTCAGAGGTTCACCCACTCTTTCCAGAGTTACAAGTCGCCTTCTTAACTACTTCTTGGCTTTTTCATGTACATGACATCATAGGTAGCGCTCCAATCACATCCTCTCCCCTCCGCCCTACAGACTCCATGCAGCGCGCTTTAACCCTTAACGCGCGACCGTCTGGACCCACGATGCGCGAGACGCGTATATCACTAAATCAACTGAATGGGAATGCGAGTGTCAACACGTAAACAAGAGAAACCAAACAAACTGCTCGCACCAAATGTTTCAGAATCCCTTACAATGTGAGACTATAGAAGCGAGGCGTATCTTATGAAAACATTTGTGTATGGAAGCTGTTTTCTCCGGCTTTCCAGACTCTCTCTTAATAAAATACTGAAGGTGGCGCTTGGACACTGTTCCTGTGTTCATATATATGGGTGATTCTTCAATTAGGGCAACTATTCTGTCTTCTGGGATGGTTTGATAGGAATAAAAGCTTTTTAATAAAGCAGTCATTATAGGATGGGTTATAACAACTGTTTTGTGTATTTAAGCTAAAAAAAGAACACTGTTGAACTGTTAAATTATCATTATTCCCTATATACCCAGACATTACTGTAACTATAATAAATATATAAAATGTGTTAAAATCAGGAAAAAAAAGCAGGACAAAAATTCTACTTTTTATTTAAACTTAAAAAACTCAATTCAGATGGTATTTGGTATACTGCTGTCATTTCCATGACAGTTTTATGTTTGATGGTGTATAAAGGAAACTGGAAGCAAGTTCAAGGCTAAAAAGAAAAAGAAAAAACAGCAGTTTATTTGTCTCTTTTAATTTAACATTTTATTCTAATTTTATTGTTTTATATAGGATATACTACAGAGTGGTTCTCTGTGTGCTTCATTCAAAGCCAACAGATGCCTTTCTCTGCCCACTGTGGTTAGCAGTCAGTAATGTTACATGAAACTATGCATCTGCCAAGGCTTCCTGTTTTCTGTCCCCTAGAGGGCAATCACTAGCCCTTCAGAGACCTTACATCACCCTCACCTCTGATGATGGAAGAAACTGCCCTGAACAGTGGACATGTGACTAGTTTTGCCTAAAAAGGTTAGGCTTGAGCATATATAACAAGCTTACAGAAGCAATCTGCTCTCTGAGTGACCACAACCCTGCCCCCACTCTCTCAAATTTCTTTAATGTCCCTTAAAATCTCAAGGTCATCTATTTGTAAATAAATAACACATGGTGACATAGAAAACTGAAGCCAAGTCATCCGCCTCTGCTATTGGATGAGAAGAAATGGTGAATAAACAGGTATCTGTGGTTTTGGTCTGTGTTACATCATCGTTCTTGTGATAGGCTCACAAACAGAGGTGAATCAGAGCTGCCTAATGATGTGCCGCTCATTAGCATGGCTCGTTAAGGGCTGTGAATGAGGTGAGAGTGTCAGCCACTGCAGAGGTGTGAGTCATCCAGAAAAAGGGAGGGTCTCTGTGCAGGGAAATCTGAGACATCCTCTCTCCCTTGACTGCTGCATACAACACACACACACACACACACACACACACACACACATTTGTTTGTCTATCATGGCAGGGACTTTTTATTGAATTCTGTTTTTTATCTAATGATATTTTCTCAACCTAAACCTAAACTTGACCCTCACAGAGACCTTTTTGCATTTTTACATTTTCATTAAGACATTGTTTAGCATGTTTATTAGACTGTTTTCTATGTGGGGGTAGTTGTCTGATAGGTGATTACAGGTTTTACTATCCTTGTGGGACGTTTGGTTCACACAAAGCAGACAAAACCTCACCGACCCACACATGCACTTGCACACACACCCTACAAGTACCAGAAGGAATAGGTAAGTCAACAAGATAAACATTGGTGGTCTTTGTTGTTGCTGTCCACATCTGCATCCGATTATGCATTTTGCAACTCACGCTGCTCTTCCAAAAGAAATATATCTAGAGTTGAAATATTATGTTGAATAGAAGCATTATTATTATGACTGGCTGTATGACAACCCGCTTTGCTTAACAAGACCTCTTTAAAATATCCATTGTGTATATGCAATGAAGTAAAGAGTGAGTGTATGTATGCGTTTATTTATTTCACAAAATAATAAATATACTGTATTTTATTGTATTGATTTAACACAAAAAATAAACTGAACAAATAAAATAAATCTATCTGCCGCATAAAATATTCCCTCAGTTATCTAAACTCTTTGAAACAGCTGTTTCTATGCAAGAGCATTGAAGCATAGATCAATACAGAGTCAGGGTAAGGGTTATCTGATGCTGCAGATGCATGGATCCATCTCCCATGCATAGCCTCTAGACAGGCGGGCCTCCTCTGACTGCTATCTAGAGTTAACAATGGCCAGGAAAAGGGGTTGTTATAGGGGCCTGTAGAGAAGCAAATAAAGTTCTCACTTACATAACACACTCCTGAATATCCCTCTTGCTTTCATGAAGTGGTTCTTGCCTTGAAAGGGTATTTTTATGCAAATAGCATGATCACCTGATAGTCATCGTGTAGTGTGTGGATGGTACAGATATTTGCATCCTATCCAGAGTTGCTATGACAAAGGGAACGCATCTGGAAGGTGTTGTTAATGTTATCTCAGGAGTTATACATTAATGTATGTTCGGTACTGTGCGGAATAAACAATCATTGATTTAAATGTGGGCAAATTGTATACAAAACATATAATCGTTCTAACAGTCTCCATCTGCCAGATGAAATTACACTTTTAGTGTTGCAACGCATTCATGTGAGACAAGAAACTACTAGGACAGTAATGAGTTTCACAGGGGACGCAATTTACTCTGCAAATCAGTATAATCATAGCCGAAAACCTGACTTCTTAAAGCAGAAAGTTCTTAAAGTATAATTAGAATACACTATTAAAGAATACATATTTTAATGAACATGTCTCAAATGAGACAAGCAGCATACACTGTACTATATGTAGTAAATTCATCTAAGATGCCAAAAAAGTGACTGCTTGCTTTCTTTTAGGTCAGTCTTGCTAAAGCCTGTGGAGAATGAATAGTAACACTGTACATCTACTGTAACTGTGTTGGTAAGCAAAAACGGAAAGTAGTGAGTCTACAAACTGAAATAAACTATTTTTGTTTTATTAGCTTAGTAATACTGTATGCCACACAGTTTTAATTTAACTTTTTATTGTCCTCTTTCATATATAGGATGTTGTAGTCATAGCTCATTCAGAGGATGAAGGTAAAATAAAAACAAAAAGTCTAAAAAAGACACTGAATCCATGGGGACTCCTTGCACAGATGTAGGACTACGTATTAAAAAAAAAAAAAAAAAAAAAAAAAAAAAAAAAAATCTATTATATAATATATATATATATATAGATTATATATATATATAATAATAATAATGAATTAATCAATTTTAATTCAGTGTCATACTATTTTTTTAATATGTTGAAATGATAAGGATTGGCTACTACAAAAAGGAAAAGTTTTTTGCCTTTGCATTTTGAAAAGTTTTCAAGTACGATATCAACATTGTCCAAATTGTTGATCCATGAAAACAACCTAAAAACTTATTTATTCATGCCAGACCAGTAGTTGTGATGGACATGTTAAAGAAACCTCTGATCCTCCTAGACTGAACAGTAATACGCATGACATTTTCACAAATTTGTGTTTTTGTAGTTTACACAGAGACGATAATGGTATTGTTTTCAAAAACTTGCACTTTGAAACTGTTTTCAAAAGTTTGCATTTTCAGGCCCCCCAAAATTCCATTGTTGTGTAAATTAATGGCCAAAATGCATAAAATGTTTTGTGTTTTTAATCCTTAGTGTATTTTCAGATCTATTTGAGAATGTTCATTAGTTTAAAAACTTTCCTTGTGCCAAAAAAAAATCTATCTTTGATTAAAATGTTCTATCTATCTAATCTATCTATCTATCTATCTATCTATCTATCATCTATCTAATTAGCGATATATGATCTAGCTATCGTATCTAATCCTACTGTATATTTTCTCGACCTGTATATAGTAGCTCAAAAAATAGTTACACGCTTGTAGCATAATCAGGATAAGCATGTCTGTCTGTCTGTCTATCTATCTATCTATCTATCTATCTATCTATCTATCTATCTATCTATCTATAATCTACTATCTATCTATCTATCTATCTATCTATCTGATCGTATCTATATACTGTTGTATTTTCCTAGACTGTATAAGTTAGCTCAAAATAGTTACACAGCTTGCTAGCATAGCCAGAATGTCTGGCTGTCTGTATGTCTGTCTGTCGGTCTGTCTGTCTGTCTGTCTATCTATCTATCTATATACTATCATACTGGATATTTCTAGCTGTATAATCGATCAAAATAGTTACACAGCTTTGTAAGCATAAAATCAGGGATATTTAGGCTGTCTGTCTGCCTGTCTCTGTCTATCTATCTATCTATATATATATCTATATATCTATATATCTATCTATATATCTATCTATCTATCATATATTCTATTATCTATCATATCTATCATACTGTGTATTTTCTAGCCTGTATAAGTAGCTTCAAAATAGTTACACAGCTTGTAGCATAATCAGATAAGTCTGTCTGTCTGTCTGTCTGTATGTTCGGTCTATCTACATCTATTCTATTATCGATATTATCTATCTATCTATAATCATACATTGTGTGTATTTTCTAGTCCTGTAATAAGTAGCTTCAAAATAGTTAACAGCTTGTTTTGTTAGCCATATAGCCCCAGCCAGATATGTTTTCAAAATAATTGTAGCTTAGCAAGCTACAGTTTCAAACCTTCTTTCTCAACAGACATACAGTATACTGTTTAACATTATTGTTTCACACTCACAAACCAATGCTAATGTGGCTGTAGTGTGTCAAACTTCTTTCACTCCCTCAAGATTCTGATGTTTAACAGACATTTGACACCCGAGTACTTTTCATTAATGTAAACAGCTGACGCCTGACACTTCTCAGGAATGTCTATCACATGACACACTAACACAATCAACAGCTCCCTTGTCTAGCCCTAAAGTGCACCACTGTTTAGTAACACACCCCAGTAGAGTGGTCACAACCGACGACTGCCAATTTCTCCAGTTAAGTTACAGAAAAGTGAAATGAGTACGAAATAAACTAGTCCCAATAGATATGTGGATTTCAGTAGCAGCTGCAATCTGGGATCCAACCACTGAAATTCACTGAGAAAACAAGTCAAATCTTCTGTTTCAGCTCACTGCCTCGCTTTTCACCAGGGCAGTGGAAACGTGGGAATGCTTTGCTCAGGCGTAATGATGTCATCACCTTGCCTTCAAAGGCCCCTGGCGTCTTGACATGGCAACATTTCACCTGTTGTCATTTCTATGTCCGCACTCCCAGCATGCCTGAGTGTGCCACTGCATTCAGGGAAACGTTTTCAATGTACAACTACCTCCTGAGTGCTTGTGTGCACTCAGTCCTGGGCTAATAAACATGGTCTGAGAGAGCCCTCGGGGGCGACGAGGCCGGGTAATGAGAGCATGTTTAGTCTGGGGAAGCTGGGACAAATTCTGATGGATTGCATGGCCACAGCTTAACCTCCTCTAATACATACTAAAGCACAGAGAGAGTGAGTTCTGCACACTTTCACTTTTTCAAATGCTACTTGGGAAATAGATGAAATCAGGTTCCAAGATGCTCTCATGATTTTTGAAGTAAGATGTATATTCGACAGAAGGCTGAAATGAAAATAGCCTATGCTACCAAAGAGATCTAGGCAAGCAAAAAGCACAATAAATCAAGGCTTTTCTCGCTTCGTTGTGAAAGTGCATGTTTAGTGAAATGGTCTGCCTTGTCCAACAAGCACGAACTTGCCCTTTCATGTAAATAGAAAGAACATGATGGGCTCTGATGGAGTCAGGGTGTACGGTTAGTCACTCTCAGATGTATCCTGCACTCTGAAGTTTCTGTTTATGATCTTTGCACCACAAGCCCAATTGTGACAGTTTAAAGACACTTCGCAGAATACATGGCCCTTGGGCTCAGCAGTCTTATTGAGAGAACTCTGTAATTAGCAGCTTTACATAATTCAAAATTAAAGGTTAGATTTAGTTAAAATAGTATATGTTTCTCTTGATACAAGTACTAAATTATTTTAAAACTGATCATCAGAACATCTGATTGTATCAGAAATTACATCTGAACTTTATTGTAATTTATTCTTTTAAAAACTTGCATAGCTTCCTGTTGGTAAACTGTTCACTAAATATCTATTTATGCTTTTTTTTTATTTGACAAATCTTAAGCTAACCGCTGTAACCCAATGATCCTATGCTGTCATTAGCCCCAAATACCATAACAAATTTACTTTTCACCTCCAAACAATATTGTTTTCACAATAAACAAAATTAAATTTTATTTGCATAGCTTTGACAGGCCATAGCCCACAATGACCACAACGTGTATATAAGGAAAGTTTGAAATTGAATGTAATTTTTCTGGAAGTGTTATTGCTGGGTGCTGTAGTGCTGTCTAATTAAAATGTGTGGATAAACTGCAAGTGCATAAGAAAGACAAGACATAAGAACCTTGTTTATGTAATCTGTAATTTACTGCAAAATATGAATTCTTCAAAATAAAAGTTCTAGAGGACTATAAAAGTGTCTCCATTGCAATTGTATGGTATTTTATGAATCTAGACGACCCGTTAGATGACTCTTGTATAAATAATGAAAGCATTAAGCAGAATAGTTAAAATCAATTTAAAGGAATAGATCACGCAAAAAAAAAATGCTGAAAATGTACTCACCCTCAGGCCATCTAAGTTATAGATGAGTTTGTTTCTTCATCAGAACAGATTTGGAGAAGTTTAGCATTACATCACTTGTTCACCAATAGATGCTCTGCAGTGAATGAGTGCCGTCACAATGAGAACATCACAATAATATACAAGTAATCCAGTCTCCAGTGGACTCCAGTCCATTAATTAACGTCTTGTGAAATTAAAAGCTAAAGCTAAAAACAAATCCATCATTAAGAAATTTTAACTTTAAACCATCTCTCTTCTGGCCAAAATACACGTCCATAATCCATACTTCTTCTGGAAAACGTCCACCCCATGTTATCTTCTCACATCAAAAATCCACCATATTTGTTCAGAACTGTTTTATTTTTGGTTTGTAATCAGTACTTGGTCTAAGCATATTTCCCTCCTGATTTAGACAAGATTATTATTATTATAAATTTTTTTAGTGGAGAAAGCAATATTATGAATAGAGGTTTAGTAATTTTTTAACATTTTTTGGGTGAACTATTCCTTTAAATTAAAGAATAATTAGAGTCAAAAGAATCATCCATTTCTACCTCTCCCACCTGGTACTCAGGCAATAATCTCATTATAACATGTCCATAAACTGGAAAAGAAAAATCTATTTTTTTTAAAAGATTACTGCCCCAGTTTCTTCACTTTCGAATGGAAACACATGAGAAGGTTTTGTAGAGCAGACATTTAAAAAAAAACAAGGGAAAGGGGATCAGCTTCAGCACTTTTGATCATTCTGAGAAGCAAGGGCGGAAATTGTTTAAAAGTGAGCGTGTTTTCACAGTAAATCTGTTCAATGTGGCCATGGCTCTGTTTAATAGAGTAATGACCCAGGAGCTTTTAGTTGGTGCTGGCAGCTGTCTTCCTGGGGAAAAAAAGGGCAATAAACATCTGCACCAAAGAAATGTTTGAGTTTTCATTTGCTTATTATCCGGGTTTCACTTTTTTTAAGCATGTGGGAATGGTCTTCTGATTGAGAGACACATGTCTTCAGGCCATAGTTAGGTGATAATGTGTTTTTCTATGGCACTTTCCACGAACAGGGTAAAAAATTAGTGTCCTATTACTTATTTAAAAGCACATTTAGGGCTCAAATCCCATGTGTTTTGCTGTGAGATATTTTATAGTTTATCTAACATAACTATTAGATGTTAGATAAACTATAAAATTAACATGCAATTAGCATGAAAGTAGTTTTAAACATAAAATATCTGAACTCATACAGCATGGTAGAAAGAGCCAAGTTCAACCCTGTTACCAAATTTATTTTAAAAATTAATTGTTTATAAATAAATATTTTCTTTAATTTATGGGTTTAGCAAACCAACGTTTGGTCCCAAAATAGCTAGCCCATACTGAGTTAATTTAGGCTAAATGTAATATTAAACTTACATTTTGAAAATGTGTTACATATTCACAATTTTATATAAATAATACACATATATAACATTTGACTGTAATATTTATTTAATAAGTTTTCATAATATAAAATAATAGCATCACAAAAATCTGATTTTCAAAGTTCAAGTTTCAAATTTTAGTAACAGGGCCCCAAAAACTGAAATTCTCATTTCTAAAGGTTAAATGCCTTGTTTTATGGACTATTTGTTGAAAAAGAACAGAAAATAACCGTTTTGTACCCTATTCGTGAAAGGTGCCCTCAAAATTTAATAATTTAATAATTACAGCTTTGAAAATCACTCTATGTGTTGACTTTGAAAGTCGCTGAAAGATCTTATAAGCAAACTCAATTTGTTTCTCATCATTCTGAGATATTGAACCTTCTTGGGGGAAAAGGATGGCACTTAGCTATTTTTGTTATAGAGCAATACCCTCCTCATGCAACCACAACTTTGATCATTTAAACAAAAAGCAAACAAAGTCAAAGCCATTAAAAACTCTGACCTGAAAGTAAGTGATAAAAGGAAAGTCAAACATTAAAATCATATAGACACAACTTGCTTGTCTAAATAAGAAACACATGACTGCAGTACATAGCCAACAATTCCTTATAATGCCTTCTCCTGGAGTTCCATCCATCACAACTTACAAAGAAAGAACTCAGAGGACACGACAAGACTATATGTATTCACTTAAAATAATATTTAAATTCTTTTCTGGAGGAGAGGTCATTAAAATTTCTTTGTTCTGCGATTATTAGGGCTACATCCAAGGTTATCTTTGCTGAAGGAAGCCATAAAGTCAGTCACAGGATACATTTGACAGACAGCTCTCTTTTCCTATTATTCCACCAGAACAGATAAATGGAGTCTTGTACTTGCAATGAAAAACACAATAATCATTCTGTTTCACTAGCAGGTCATCAGCCACCGGCAATATTCATCTCTCAGCCAAGTAATAAAGTGTAGAGGTCACTCAAAGAGGGACAATGACCACTGCGGGGAGATTGATGGTCCAGAATAGGAAAGCAAAATCCCAGCTAAATCAAAGCGATTCCATATTAATGAAATTCCATCCCCATACACTGTAAATCATCTATGAACTAATCTATTAGTGATAATGAATTCACATTGGCAGTTTAACCTTACTTTTGCAAATCATTATATTTGAGATTAACAAGGGATAGAATCTAAGTGAAGAGTCTGTGGGGAATTATGTCTGGAGGCTGCGTTGTCAATCACAGATTGTGTTCTTGATGTCTTCCATTAAACGAGAGGAATTAAATAAGACTTTCTTTGATGCCAACAGCCTTCCTATTTAATGCCATCGCTACTTTCCCCAAGATAGTTAACTCTTCATTACCCAAATTAAAGGCATCCATCTTGCTCACTGCTGCCATATTGGCTTGACCTCTGCATGTCACAACTTCCATGTAAGATGGTGAGTGATGAATGACTACCTCCGATCCTGTCACCCCAAACCCAACTGAGTGTCCAACTCCCTTCAATCCATTTATCTCTAGAGGCTGTGCCACAAGCCTGCTTTTAACAAGGAGCGGGTAAGAGCCCTAATTGACTTTTATAGAAATGATTTTAATTATATGCCTGGCAGCTCTCTGAGAGTTCATAAAGATTGCCTAAAGCTTTTAACACATATCTGATGGAATCTCATCAGTTATAGCACAATGTGTTACTTTGATTTGAGGGAGAATTTCCCCCTTCAAAAGCTCAACAACAAGACTAGTGATAGAACGGCCATTGGTGATCATATAAATATGATCATTTAATTTTAGATTTTAGGACAGGGAAAGCAAAGTGGATGGAGTATATGCCTCATTCTGATGTTATTGGTTTCATTGATCGAAATGAACAAGTTTGGGTTTTCCAAATTTTTACAAGCCTTTTTTTGTTTGTTTTTTGCAACGGAAATGTGTGGAATAGTTCCATATTGGGCACTGCTTTGGAACAAGCCCTGGAACCCTGTCTCAGGAAAAAGGGGATGCCTCATTAGTTGCCTGTTTTGTCATTTATAAAATATATAGACAAAATTGTTGGTGGATAATAAATATTTTCTGTTTATTTCAATGTAATTTCAGTTTATTTTAGTGTACTTTCTGTTGTTGTTATTATTAATATTATTATTAGTAGTAGTTATAGTAACAGTATTAATTTAAAATACAGAGAAAACCTTGCCAGTGGATTATAAATCATTTTTGCATGTTTCATTTTGTTTCAGGTTGTTTTTTCCATCATCTATTTCATATACCCAGCATATTACATTTAATTTTTTTTTTTTTCATTTTACATTTAGTGATTATTTTTTTATAAAAAAAGAAATGACATGTCAGGGATAATAAACCAATTTGGGTAGGCTTCATTTAGTTGTTGATTGTAGTCAATCCGAAATTTGATGGATATATTGTATTTATTAGGTTTTAAATTTGTAAATGTGTTGTACAAATGAAAAACTAAACAAAGAAATAAATAAATAAAGTAAAGGGTGTTAAATGTATTTTAAAGTAGTAGATAAATATAGTTTTTAAATTAGTTTAGTGTAAAAATAAAACGTCTCGGTTACGTTTGTAACCCTCGTTCCCTGAAGGAGGAACGGAGACGTCACGCAGCCGGATGACCGCCAGAATTGGTCTCGCTTGAGAGACCAATCTACTTCGAGTGTAACCTAAACGAGCCAATGCACATTGGCATGCGATTGTTGCATCCAGCTGGTGCTGATCACAGCGGGAGTATAAGTAGGCAGCAGATGCAGCGCATATTCAGGTTTATCGCTGAGGAGCCGAGCCGGTGACCCACCGCTCAGTGGTGGTACAGGAGCTGTGGCGACGGGACGTGATGTCTCCGTTCTCTCCTTCAGGGAACGAGGGTTACCATAAGTAACCGAGACGTTCCCTTTCAGTCGGTCACTCTCGACGTCACGTCGGATGACCGCCCCTTCCAGTGTCCTGTGGAAGCCACCTGTGCCCCTACTTTTTGGCGTAGGCCAGGGCTTGCACAAGAGGACACGCTACTGCTACTATGGCACTACCCAAAGAGTAAGACTGGATAACACTAGGAAAAACGTACCCGTTCTACTTGGAACAGGGACGTTACGGAAGCTCCAACCTCATGAAGGAGGTTTCGGAAGCAAATACACATATGAACATTCCTTAGGTGCTTATGGAAGAATGGAGGTGATTGAACCCGCTTGGAATGGCAGAAGTCTGCCGGGGAAACACAGGCTCTAATGCTATACCGTGGATTTTACACATATGGGATCCACTTAGTTCTCTACATATGGAACCCAGTCCTCTACCGGTTCTCACGGATTCAGCGTGTGAGGGCCTGGCGCCAGACGTTTTGCCATGTCTGGCTGCCGAGGGGACGGAGGAAATCAACAGGGTCTACTATATGGACTCTATGGAGTGGTTTTTGCAAGCCGACCCGAAACCGGGGCCTCTCAGTGCTTCTACCCATTTGAGGTGAGAACACAGGGGGATACCAGCTCCACACAAAGGCTATAGAATCTAACGAATGTGTTAGGGGTCGCCCAGCCCGCAGCTCTACAGATATCCGCCAGCGAGGCACCACGAGCAAGCGCCCAGGAGGATGCAACACTTCTAGTTGAGTGAGCTCGCAACCTGAGCGGGCAGGGCACACCCTGTGCCTGATAAGCCAGGGTGATGGCATCCACTAACCAGTGGGCCATCCTCTGCTTAGAGACGGCATTCCACTTCTGCCGGCCTCCGTGACAGACAAAGAGATGGTCTGAGGTCCTGAAGCTTTGCGTACAGTCAACGTAGCACCTTAAGGCTCGGACAGGAAAGAGCAAAACTAGGGCTGGGTCTGCCACCTCCGAGGGCAGCGCTTGGAGGTTCAACACCTGATCCCTGAAGGGAGTAGCGGGAACATTGGGCACATAGCCGGGCCGGGGCCTCAGGGTTACCTGGGAATCAGCCGGCCCGAACTCTAGGCACGAATCGTTGACCGAAATTGCGTGCAGGTCCCCTACCCTCTTGAGGCCAGTGCAAGCAGGAGTAGAGTTTTTATTGAAAGAATCTTCAGCTCAACTGTCTGCAAAGGCTTAAATGGGCCTTGCTGTAGTGCTGTGAGCATTAGAGTCAGGTCCCAAGAGGGTATAGAGGGGGGTCGTGGAGGGTTTAACCTTCTCGCCCCTTTAAGGAACCTGACGACCAGGCCATGCTTCCCCAACGACCTCCTTCTAAAGGGTCGTGGTTAGCAGCGATTGCAGAGACAAACTTTAAGGGTGGAGGGAGACAGCCTTCGCTCCAACCCTTGCTGCAAAAAGGACAGCACAACTCCAAAGGGTGACCCGTCTCTGAGTACATGCTTGCCTTGTAAGCGGTGGTTGAGGCATCCGTGCAAACCACAGATTGCCTGGAGACCTGCTCCAGGGACACTCCTGCCCGGAGGAACACAAGTTCTGATCACGGGGTGAAGGTTTGGCAACAGGCCAGTGTAACTTGGACCCGGTGAGTGCCCCGCTGCCACGCCCACCTCGGGACTCGCGAGGTCAGTGGTTGGAAAAAAAAGAACAAAGATTACCAACCGTCCTCCTCCGGGGGGCGAGGGATGTGGTGTGTCCCCATCTCCCGAGAGCAACTCCCTCCTTCCATCTCGGGGTTGCCATATCGGGCTCTTGCTCTTTCCTGACCACCAGGTCTGGTGGGGGCCTGGACGGGCAGGTGGCAGGGGCCGCCAGGAGCCGAGCGGGCTGCGGCGCTGTCCACCGGCGGCAGGGGGTGGAAGGCACAGCTTGCAGCCGGGGCAGTATGTGTTTGATGGCCTCAGTCTGCTTTTGGGCAGCGGAGAACTGCTGGGCGAAGTTCTCCAGCGTGTCGTCGAAAAGGCCGGTCTGGGACACGGGGGCGTTCAAGAACCGTGTCTTGTCCGTCTCGCGCATGTCAACCAATCACAGCCAGAATGGCGCTCCCGGACCACCATAGTGAACATCGCACGACCCAGAGACAGCGCCGTAACCTTCGTCGCTCATAGCGCGAGGTCCGTCGCGTTGCGGAGTTATTTGAGAACTTCCGGGTCGTGACCACCCTCTTGCAAGTCCCTCAGTGCCTTAGCCTGGTGCACTTGCAGTAACGCCGAAGCGTGTAAGGCGGACGCAGCATCTCCACAGGCCGTATAAGCACTGCCGATCAAGGCCGACGAGTGCCTACTGGCCCTGGAGGGGAGCAACGGTTTGCCCCGCCAAGTGTTAGTGGCATTTGGACACAATTGCATCGCAACCGACCGTTCCACCTGGGGGACCCTTGTAACCCCCTAGCTGAACCACCGTCAAGGGTGGTGAGGGAGGACAAGCCATCGGGGCGGTTTCTGGCAGTGAAAGGTGCCGTCCAAGACCCAACGATCTCATCATGCACCTCCGGGAAGAAAAGCACCGAGGCGGGGCACTGAGAACCAGCGCAAACCACCCCGAGAAACCAATCGTCCAACCTTGAGGGTTCGGGATGCGGTGGAAGATTCCACTCGAGCCCGACACTCTCGGCGGCCCGGGAAAGCATAGCCATCATTTCCGGGTCCGTATCTGGCACCGCTGACCGCCCAGAGGGCGGCAACAATGACGGATCTTCATCCCCAGAAAAGTCTGGCTCTCCCTCCGATGCTGCAATCGACATCCGGTCGTCGGGGGGAGCCTTTGAAGAAACAGGTGGTACCCCCCGGGAAGGTCCAGCCTGCTCTTTTTGAGAGCTCCGCTGGTTTCGCAGTGCCGGCGTGTTTGGGCATCCCCGGAGGGGAATTCCTCAACGTGACTGTAAGACCAGTCCGCCCACTGCTAGATAAAGGACGCCCCCGGCTGCCACCAGAGGGAACCCCAGATCTAGGCAGTGGCACGGGCAGTCCGCGCCCTTGCAGGTAACGGAGTCTGGTCCGCAACTCCGAGATGGTCCTACCCCCGCAATGGGAGCATTAGTCATCCACAAAAGCCACCTCAGCGTGCTTCATACCCAGACACAAGAGGCAGCGATCGTGAACATCACCCAGCGCCAGGTAACGACCACATCCAGAAACACACGGATGGTACGACATCTTTAAAAAAGACGCGTCTTTAAAAAGACGTTCCACCGTGAAGCTCTTTTAGATGGAAATTGTTCTTTTAGTGTGCTGAAGTGCACAGGGGAGATGGCCGTCTGCAACACTCACAGGGGTAGTGCAGCCTGTTGTGTGCAACCCACTCGACACAGGAAAACCACCGCCGTTGAAGCGCCGTCCACCAGCACAAGAGCCCAAGAAGAGCATGCTTGACTGTAGCTTTACTCTAGCAGAAGGTCAGGAGCAGAACGATAGAACAGCTCGGCTCCGAAGCGAAAAGCTGAATATGTGCTGCATCTGTTGCCTACTTATACTCACACTGTGATCAGCAGCAGCTGGATGCAATAATCGCATGCAATGTGCAGTGGCTCGTTTAGTTAACACTCGAAGGTGATTGGTCTCTCTAGCGAGATCCCAATTCGTCAGTCACTAATGTGACTCGGAGTGACCGACTGAAAGGGAACTAGAATTAAAATAATAATAAAAAAAACATTTTAAATATTGTGCAAAATACACGCTTATTTCATTTTAGCATTTATCTCATTTGCATTCATTAAATTGTATTATAAATATTGGTCTACAGCTTGTAATTACAGTTTCGGCATTGACCATTGTAAAGCCCATATCCGCTGACCCCTAAACAGGACACATTTGAATATAACTTCTCTTCTCAATTATATATTGTCCACCTTGTCTCAGTGCCCCCTGACCTCTTGCTCCTTGTTCCTTCCTAGCCAGAGACAGCTCGCTCTCCAGACACACCTTACTTCCTGAGGAGAAAATAACTCCTTCCTGAGAAAGATGTATCGTGCTCTTTGGAATGTGTGGGAGCAGACAGGTACCAACGGAGAGGGCACATCACCTGAGATGTAATGCTACTCTGGGTTCTTCCGTTCTCTTGCCAAGCTCCTGCTCGTACCTGTCAGGGGGTCATTGGGAGCGCGCTCAGTATACACGATGAATGTATGTATGACCTTAGTGACAGGTGCTGCTGAGAGAGAAAGAGAGGGAGAAAGAATGAACCGGGAGAGAGAGACAGATATAAAACACTACACATAAAAGAGAAAAGTCATCTCTGGAATACAGTCAGCCGTGGCAGGAGATTCTCTGAGCCTGAAACAATGAGCTCATCATCCAGCGCAATAGACTCATAGTGATCGCTTCTGTAACAGCTCACTCAGGATTATGACTTAATCAGAGCAGCTTATAGTGCTTAGGTAATTATTTAATCAAAGCTGGACATGCCAATACAGCAGAATGGCAGATTAATTAGGTATAGAGGTGACTTCACCTCAGTCTCTCTCTCTCTCTGCATGTGACTGGATGAGATTGCATCAGAGATGTGCAATATTTCAACTTCAGCAGGGAGCAAAATCAACACAGCGACACAATCTATCATGTGGAATAAAAACAATATTAGACATTCCTTAATTATAATTTATAACACACCCCCGTGAGATCTAAGCCTACCCCACTGACCGCAACAGGTTTTAATATATATTATTATATAGATAGAATACTATTATATATATATATAGATATATTATATATATATAATGAATATTTAGATTATTTTATATACCATCCCCTTCCACAAGTCTAAGGTAAGTAAGGATTTTTTTAAACAAAGGAATATTCAGCAAGGATGAAATTAATCAAAAGTGACAGTAAATACATTTAATTGACAAAAGATTTTTATTTGAAATGAATGCTGTTCTTTTAAACTTTTTATTAAAATTCTTGTTTTATGAAGAATAGATCCTTGAGAAAAGATGCATTCAAGGTTCAACAAAATAATAAGATGCACAATAATAATACAACCCCCTATATCTGGAGCACCAAAATTTCAGAAGTTAAAATATTTCTAATCTGCCATCACAGAATAAATGCATTTCAAAATGTTACAATAGAAAAAAAATATAATATTAAATATGGTATTTTTTGTAATGTATATATGGTGAATTCAGGTAAATTGGAACACTTTTTGCCATTGAGTTAAATGGGAAAAATGTCCCAAATGTCCTATATGTAGATATTCAGTACAGTGACAAAATTCACTAGATATTACTGTGCATTGTCTTGAAGTTCCAGAAATGTTGAGCTCTGGTGCTCAAGTAGTGCGTTTTGTTGCATTTTGGTCTCATTTATCCTCTCTCCCTTTGATTTCAAGTTAAAAAGTTCCAATAAAAAGTGGCAAAAGTCCCCCCAAAAAACAATTCATTGTCACAGTGAGGAGTTTGGCCTGAAAAACTTCCTCTTCTCTGAGGTTTGACAGCAATGGTTGTGTCATGATTTATAGTTACTGTGCATGTCATTTTGTTGAGTGTGTTTAGGCCAGTTGCAGCTTGGCGAACACACATGACTCAGTCAGCTCATCCTGACTAACCTGCTATTAGTCACATGCAGCCTGTCTGCAGATGAAAGCCGAGGAAAGACTCAGTCCCGCTGATCCTTATCTAGCTGATTAGGGATTCCTGACAGCTTTGACACTGAAACTTGGTGCAAACCGCGATTCAGATAAAAGAGTGATGAATGTGGCTGCTGTATCTCAGCTTTAGTTCCGGAGGATTCCACAGTAGAGACAACCCTCTAAATTTCCATGATTAATGCCAGTCACGTGATGTGGACAACGAGAACTATCAAACCATGTCTGGAGGCAAAAGGAAAAGACAAAATCTTATATATAAAAGTGACCTGAAGGAATCAGTTTTGTTTGTTTCATTTTTGTTTTAACCTTCCTGTTCATGGTTCACCACCAAACACCGTGAAACTTCAAAAGTCTTCACCTAGTGCAGTAAAAAGCCCACGATCCGCTGCTTAACATTATTTTAGTCATGAAAATTCGTACAAGTGTCATTTCCATCACACCTCAAATAATGTGTTTTATTTAACAACATAATGTGATAGAAATTACCATTTGAACATTTTGGAGTTAAAACTGGCGGACTTCGTTGTTTGGCTAAGGCTATTTATAGCTAGGCTTTTTATGTCTCCTAACATTACACACAATTAAAAATATTTTCACAAACTTTCAGTTTGAAACAAATTTGGGTATTAAAATATTGGTGGAAAGTAGGCTTGGGTGATAAAACGGTATCGATATTTATTGACAGTACTCCATCGATAATGATAGAAAACATTTTCGATATAGTGCGTGCTATGAGTGACGCAGACAGCACAAACAAACACGAACATGAGTGCTGTGCCTGCCTGTGATGAGGCGATTGTGAATAAAAAAAATTTATGTTAAGTCGAATTTAAAATAAAAAAAAATAATAGACTTTGAAGCAAAAAGGGTTACCGTCGAATTTAGGTGTGCCTCAGGGAGCGTCATCAGTGGCGTGCGAGATGCGGTGGTGATGATGATGTAAGTGACGTTGTTTCATTTTAATGTTTTGTTAGTCTAGCCTACGAGACGCGCAGTTGCTGCGTTATTAATTCAAAATATTAGAGAAATATAGTAGCTCAATGTTGTAGCGTCTGGACCAATCAAACACACAATATATATTTTGTTTTTATATTTAACAAATACTCTGTAACCCCCTTCAGTTAACAAGCCATACGAGGACCCATTAACCCTTCCCCCCGGAATGCGTAACAACCCAGGAAGTCGAACAGGCTTCTTTGCTGCATGGCAACCAACGCTGATATCACAGGGTTTATTGGCCAAAAGTATGTAAAGCAGGGAAAATCCCTGCATGTCCCAAGGAAAGGCAGAGTAGAAATTCTAGTTAATTCATAGGAAAACCGTTATTAGAATGAACACACATATTCTTCAGGCCACTGGGTATATTATTGTCATCGTGTATTTTGTCTTTGATATTTTTAGACTATTTTAGTCTGCTTGTGAGGGAACCCATTCCTGATCATCCCTTTCACTATATGTAATCTTACCTTGCTTAGTATCTATGAATTCACCTTCTGGTGACGAAACAGCGTGTTTTCTATGTTGGGACAATTTAAGGGGCCAAAATATTATTAGGGCCCTGAGCTCGTTAGTAATTTCGATTGAAGTCAATTTGGCAAATACCAGAGTAGAGGAAACTAAGGTGTCTACTCCTCAGCAATTTGACACCCTCCCGCTCGGGAAAAGGAAAATTCCATTTTGACATTGGGGACAACGCCCATCTTGAAGGCGGGGATCTTACTCAGACCCTTAAAGGGCCCGGCTCCAGGGACTCAGCCCCAGTCGGTGGTCGGTCAGATTGCAGATGAAGATGTGAGGGGAAGGAAAACGCTTCAGGTACCAAAGCATTGGCCAGGCCTTCTTCGGCATCCCTTGACTTTTCCATTTATCAAGTTTCTCTGACTCAAACTGGTTCTTTTCATTAACTAATTTCAGCAAGATCTTGGGCCGTAAGATTGCATCAGGAATCTCTTTCAGACAGCTGAGACTCGCAAGTATCAAACTTAGTCAATTTAATTGATGCATTAAGTATCAGTAACACCTTTTTACAAGGTGTGTTTGAAATAAGAATCTGACGCTTCCCTCAGGTGAAGATCTGCTGAATATGCAAATGGTTCAATAAATTTCATTCCTTATGCCTCTTTCTGTACTGAGTTAAACTTTACCCCTTTCCTATACCAACTGTATGCGTATGCGTGTGTGTGTGTGTATGTGTATGATAGACCAGTTTATGCAAGTTATGTCGGATGTTAGACCAGTAGTATGTGTTTATGTTAGTATGTTAGACTAGTTTAAGTGTTGATGTAGTTAATAAAACCTTACTTGTAACACACTTGACGTGTTCATTGTTTACTAATAACCGGAGTCAATAATCATGCAGAATTACGTTACAAACTTATAGAATTGTACAGTAAGAAAGATATTTCCCTTAACCAGGAAATTAACGTTCTTAGAATGGACAAGACAGTTGACCCTGAGAGGTCAATTAAATATCTACAGCGGATCTAAAATATGAATAGTTAATTATACTAGTTATGGTTAATTATTCATATTAATCATGAGCTGATTCGCTACAATAGATAGATAGACTTGATTAGGTGTAAAGCGAAACCAAGCCATTCACACAGAACGCATATATTTTTTTAGACGGACAAATACGACTGCTGCACACGCGTCTCACACAAGAGATGTAGCCATGCAAAGTTAAAACAGTTTAAACTTTAGAAAACACCTCGCAAAGTTATCCTTTTCAATGCATATCAATGTTTTCAATGCAATCGGTGTGATCTCGGATTCTGCCTTTTTAAATTTTTTATTTATGCACTGAATAAATAACATGATGCTGTTTTTCATAATCGTTTATGCAATTACGCAATATTTGATTTATATATGTTAATGTCAGACATATTGCACGCTTTTGTGGACAGTATTTCCATGCATGACAATTTAATACGCGGATTTTTGATCATTGACGCCCTCCTGTGGACAAGGGGGAGAACAGGCCAAGTTTTCCATAAGATCATGTATCTGCATAGACACCTAAGACAGGAGATATTGTAAAATTTATTGTGTGTTTTGATTTGTAAAACAAACAAAAAAAATTTGTTGTTTGTCAATAAATTGGGGTAAATAAAAAAAATCAGTGGTTAAAAAAAAAAAAAAAATTTCTCTGCGCTGTGTTTTAAAAAAAGGTTATAAAAATGTCAATAATTATCGATATCGAATGATATGAAACATTATATCGTTGATAATTTTTTTTTGCTATATCGCCCAGCCCTACTAGTTAGAAATTACAGATCTGAAAAATATTTTGTTCACAAGTGATAGCTCATTTTCTGACACCATAATACTGTAAACATGACATTAAAAGTTGAAGAAACATCCATATACTTCTATCATGATATAAAATTACTTATACCGTAATATATTATGGTTAAATGAACCCATGACCTTGGCGTTGCTAGCACCATGCTCTACTGTTTGAGCTACATAAATTTAGGATTAGTGATGGAAAAT
Organism: Sinocyclocheilus anophthalmus; assembly: GCA_018155175.1. NCBI lineage: Eukaryota > Metazoa > Chordata > Actinopteri > Cypriniformes > Cyprinidae > Sinocyclocheilus > Sinocyclocheilus anophthalmus. Next base: position 21,963 of record JADLZN010010354.1, read on the forward strand.
GACCATTTTAAATAGATTTTGATACAATGAAATCCGACTCCTTGCTAAAGCTTAATTTCATAGCTAGCATTTACTGTATCCTAAATATGCCAACAATAAATACCATTACAAAAATATTAAGCAATGGATAAAAAAAAAAACACATTACGGTAGTTAACATTAAATTAACCATGGTTTTGCTACACTAACCATAGTTTAACCATGGTATTTGTCATAAAACTGTGGTTATACAAATGGTAATCAATGTGCCAAAAAACGTCTCGGTTACATATGATAACCCTCGTTCCCTGAAGGAGGGAACGGAGACGTCACGTCGGATGACCGACGAAATTGGGATCTCGCTTAGAGGGACCAATCTACTTCGAGTGTAAACTAAACGAGCCATTGCACATTGGCATGCGATTATTGCATCTAGCTGCTGCTGATCACAGCGTGAGTATAGGTAGGCAGCAGATGCAGTGCATATTCAGGTTATCGCTGAGGAGCCGAACCGGTGACCCGGCCTCTCAGCGGTGGTACAGCAGCCGTGGCAACGGGACGTGATGTCTCCGTTCCCTCCCTCAGGGAACGAGGGTTACCATACGTAACCGAGATGTTCCCTTTCAGTCTGTCACTCTCGAAGTCACGTCGGATGACCGACGAATTGGGATCCTACCAAAAGGCCCCAGCTACTGCCCCTTCCAGTGTCCTGTGGAGGCCACCTGCGCCCCTACTTTTTGGCGAAGGCCAGGGCCTGCACAAGAGGACCAACTACTGCTACTATGGCACTACCCACTAAGTAGACTGGATAACACTGGGAAACGTACACGTTCTACTTGGAACAGGGACGTTACAGAAACTCCAACCTTCCCGAAGGAGGTTTCGAAAAGCAAATACACATATGAACATTCCTAAGGTGCATATGGAAGATTGGAAGTGATTGTAACCCTCTTGGAATGGCAAAAGTCTGCCGGGGAAACACGGGCTCAAAGCTATACCATGGACTTTACACATATGGGATCCACTTAGGTCTTACATATGGAACCCAGCCTTCTACCGGTTCACGAGGATTCAACGAGTGAAGGCCTGGAGCCGGACGCTCCGCCACGTCTGGCTGCCGAGGGTGACGGAGGAGGAAATCAACAGGTTCTACTATATGGACTCTCTGGAGTGGTTTTTCAAGCCGACCCGAAGCCGGGGCCTCTTAGTGCTTCTACCCGTTTGTGGTGAGAACACAGGAGGATACCGGCTTCACACGAAGTCTATAGAATCTAGCGAACGTGTTAGGGGTTGCCCATCCCGCAGCCCTACAGATATCCGCCAGCGAGGCGCCACGAGCAAGCGCCCAGGAGGATGCAACACCTCTAATTAAGTGAGCTCGCAACCTGAGCAGGCAGGAGACACCCTGTGCCTGATAAGCCAGGGTGATGCCATCCACTATCCAGTGGGCCATCCTATGCTGAGATGGTATTCCCTTCTGCCACCAAGCCCCGTGACAGGCAAAAAGAGCTTGCATCTGAGGTCCTGAAGCTTGCTTCCGGTATACGTCGCACTATAAGGCTCGGAAGGGACAGAGAAAAGTTAGGGCTGGGTCTGCCTCCTCCGAGGGCAGCGCATGGAGGTTCACCACCTGCTCCCTGAAAGGAGTAGCGGGAACCTTGGGCACATAGCAGGGCCGGGGCCTCAGGGTCACCTGGGAATAAGCCGGCCCGAACTCTAGGCACAAATCGTTGACCCCCGAAATGCGTGGAGGTCCCCTACCCTCTTGATGGAGGCCAGTGCAAGGAGGAGCAGAGTTTTCATTGATAGAAATTTCAGCTCGACTGTCTGCAAAGGCTCAAATGGGCCCTGATGTAGTGCTGTGAGCACTAGAGTCAGGTCTCAAGAGGGTATAGAGGGGGACCGTGGAGGATTTAGCCGTGGAGGATTTAGATTTCATGCTTCCCCAGTGACCTCCCTTCTATGGGGTCGCCTATTTGGTTAACCGCGATTGCAGCAACATAAACTTTAAGGGTGGAGGGAAACAGCCTTCGCTCCAACCCATCCTGCAAGAAAGAAAGCACGACTCCGATCGGGCATCAACGGGGGTCTTCCAGGCGGGAAGAGCACACCACTCAACGACATGTTACACTTCCAAAGCGTTAGGCGTTGGGTGGGTTTTCCCTCGTAGACACCAGGCTCCGGCTGAACCAAGGATGGTCGTCAACTACCTCTTGAGGATAGGTCAACTTAGGAACCACCGCGTCCTCGTCCAGGGCCAGACATGAAGTTTTCAGAGGTCCGGACGCGGGGTGCCAAAGCGGTGCCAGTCTCGGAGTCAGCATATCCTTCCTCAGAGGAACGGCCAAGGCGGGGCTGTCTGCGGAGGAAGCCTCGTTCCGGGAACGCAGGTCGGGGGCCAATAGTGTGCCACCCAATGGACTGCTCCTCATCCCCTGACCTTGCACAGCACCCTGTGCGAGAAGGCTAACTGGGGGAAACGCATACTTGCGAAGGCCCGCGGCCAGCTTTGTGCCAGTGCGTCCGTGCCAAGCGTTCCCTCGGCCAGGGAGAAGAACAACTAGCAGTGAGAGGTTTCTGGAGAGGCAAGCAGGTCTACCTGAGTGGCTCCGAAACGTCTCCAAACCAGCTGGACTGTCTGGGATGGAGTCGCCATTCTCCTGGGAGCACAGCTCGAGACAGCTCGTCAGCTGCCCAGTTGAGCAGCCCAGGAATATGAACAGCACAAAGCGACCTCAGATGCTTATGACTCCAGAGGAGGAGATGGCGGGCAAGCTGCGACATGCGACGGGAGCGCAGACCACCATGTCGGTTGATGTACGCAACAGTCGCAGTGCTGTCCGTACGGACCAGTACATGCTTGCCTCGGTCGTAAGCGCCCTTTGAGACGGCTCAGGGCAAGGTGCACTGCCAGCAAATCGAGGCGGTTGATGTGCCAGTGCAGTTGGGGTCCCGTCCAAATCCCTGACACTGCAAGCCCGTTGTATGTGGCCCCCAGCCGGTGGTTGAGGCATCCGAGCAAACCACAGCATGCCTGGAGACCTACTCCAGGGGCACTCCTGACCGGAGGAACACAAGGTCTGACCACGAGGTGTGGCCAGGGATGGAACTACGCCCCTAAGGAAACGGAGGTGTGCCCGCTGACCTACGAGATGATCATCTTCCCGCATATGAGAAGATGGAACTATCACAAAGTCACCCAGTGTGTCTACAGGCCCAGGACGTGAGGCAGCGGAGTGACCATCACCCAGTGCCAGGTAACGACCGCATCCAGAAACGCCCGTTTGATACGTTGTCTATAGCAAGACCCACTTCGTCTTTACAAAGACGTAACGTCAATTTTGCCACGCAACGTCGTCTTTAAAAAGGTGCACCCGAAATTGCTCTTTTAGGGGAAAAAAGCTCTTTTAGCGTGCTGAAGCGCACAGGGGAGATGATCATCTGCAACATAAACAGGGGGTAGTGCAGCCTGATGTGTGCAACCCACTAGACACGGGAAACCACCACCGCTGACGGGCCGTCCGCCAACACGAAGAGCTCTCAAAGAGAGCGCTGAACTCGTTCAGTCCTCTTCTCTCAGTAGAGTAGTCAGGAGAAAAATGATATGATCACTCGGCTCTGAAGTGAAAAGCTGGTATGCGTTGCACCTGCAACCTTTTTATGCTCACGCTGGTATCAGCGGCAGCTGGATGCAATAATCGCATGCCAATGTGCATTGACTCGTTTAGTTTACACTCGAAGTAGATTGGTCTCGAGATCCTAATTTCGTCGGTCATCCGATGTGACATCGAGAGTGACCAACTGAAAGGGAACCATGGTTACTACACTCACTATAACAAAACCAAGGTTAATTTTCATAAGGGTATTATTTTCAGATTTTAAATTCTGTTTAAACATAATTTGACTAATTAGAAATGACACATTATACAAATATCCGTTCATAAGTGATATTTACAATACCTTACTTTCCTTAAGTTAAAGAAACGCCTCTATACTGCTACGGTGATACACAAAATTACTACTGTCTGTGTACACAAAATTAAACAATAATATTTTAAACATAATTTGACAAATTAGAAATGGCTCATTATAAAAACAAAGTACATTTACTTTCTGTTCAAAAGTATATTTACCTCATTGCCACCACATAAACACAACATTAAAATTTGAAGAAGCACACCAACACTTAACAAATTTGTTTAAATATAATTGGACTATTACACGTCATAAAAATTAGAAACACCCCTTTACGGCAACCGTGACATAAATTTACTCATACCATGATATATTATGGTTATAACTCACACCTCTACTTGAGCATGTTTAGCTTTAGTGTGATCAGGCCCACTAGGGTGGAAGTTAGCAGTGGTGGCGTCTGTAGGGAGGGTTGAAGGAACGGGAGGCCTGTGGCAGATGGTGGGGCTGGGGGACAAAGCCTCCCTGCCTTCAGCTGGATCTGAACGATACGGGGCATGGATGAAATATGCTGGCAAGGATCCACGTCCTTCAGCTTACACACATACACACTCTGACACCAACACACCACAGTGAGCTCTCAGCATGGGGGGTCCACCAGACAGGGATCAAAACAACAGTCAAGACAGAGGCACAGAATGACACAGGAGGTGAGGGGTCTGAGGGAACACGGCAACTGTTGATTTCAAACGCCTGATTTTGAACACGTCAGTCATGCTGTATTATGATTGGAAAAGACTCTGAGCCCCCTTGTTGGAATGAGTTCAAAAATAAAACAAGAATTGTTGTTTTGCAAGACCAGAACAACCTTCCTCCACCGTCCATTCACGGGGGGGGACTCCACCGCTCATACTCTCATCTTCATTGTAATTCTAATTTACAAGTTTCATTAAACAAATGAAAATTATGTCATTATTTATTTTCCCCAGAGTTTAGTGTTATTTTAGTAAATTAGTAGTAGTTTTATTATTATTATTTATTTTTTTTTTACTTAATTACTTTTTAAGTAGAATTGAGATAAGTTGCATTCATTCTTGTTGTGTGGCTTTTTTTTTTGGTTTCGTTAAACTATAAACCAGTATGAAGATGTCCTTGAACTAAGGAGGTAGTGAGAATGTTGCTATGTCGCGATTTTTGTTTCAAGTTAGATTTTAACCCTGATTCAAACCCTCCCTCTGATACTCCTATTCACCTCATGTCACTTCCCAACCTTATTGCCGTCTTTATTCTACAGAACACAAAAGTGTTAGCAAAGGGGTTTTAAGTTTTAAATATTCAATGACTGAGGCTGAATGCTTTAAGCTTCAAAAAGGATGCAAAGCATATACACGTATCATAAAACATCGCACACTTTTGTATTTATAGTCAATGCCTTCTGAGTCAAATGATACTTGTGTGAATGAAATCCAAGTTTAAGGTTGTTTTATTACACTGAAATCTTCCCTCCGTGACACTGTTCATTGGACGGGATCATTAAACTGAATTCAGACCAATCCTTCCAACTGATGAATAATTCTTCAGCTGTTTTTTCTTCTCCAATCTACTGAAAAGTTAGAACACTGGTTTTTGTTCACAATTGGACAGTGGCTACATAAGTTTTTCTGTGGCAGGCGTTCCAACCTTGAAATTAACTTTTCAGCTGTATTGCATCCTTTTAAAAAAAAACGAAAAAAAAAAACATATATATGTAATTTAACAACACATTCAACTTTTTTCATTATATGGAAAAGTCTGGCAGGCTCTCTACATGTGTTCATACGGAGTCATTGTTCCACAGAAAAAAAGAAAGCCATACAGGTTTGGAATGGATTAACATCAGGTTGAGTAAATTATTGTAGAATTTTCCTTTTTGGGTGAACTAGTCCTTAAGTTTCAAAGAGTCCCTTGCCCTTCACCTATTTTCGGAGGAACACAATCTCCTTGTGATCTGAATCTGCTGCTGAGATGTTTAACGCTAAACCTTTCACTCAAATATGAGGCTAATAAAGAATGCTTGTTTTAACTCTTCAAACAGGTGTTCACAGCAAAACTATCCACAGAGGAGAGATATTAAAAGAGGAAGGAGATGTGAGGCTTTGAAAAACCACAGAGAGGAAAAGATAGGTAAAACATCAAAGCTCAGGCAGGATGAGTCAGAATCTGCTTCAGAACACCTCTCTGCTGGAAATATTTCAGGATTTGAAATATCAACAAAACAGAAACATGTAGTACTAGTGTAACATTTGTGCTGCAAGGGATTTACACACATTTCTGCTGTTCTCTTTCAGCGATCGGGAAACCAATAAAATTCAATACCGATCTGATATTTGCATCAGCCTCAAGGGAACATCATGTCACAACTTATTCCCCCGCCAGCCCCTTCTAAAAAGAGTAAATGGATCAACCTCCTGTGCACGCCGGTGTAGGTCCTTAGACATGATTGTTAAGGAGTGGGTCTTGCCGTGCACAGTTACACTAAATCTAGACTTTCAAAAATGTATCCAAACATTGATGACAGATGTGATCGATGCAAAAGTGATAAAGCTGACCTTATATGTTTTGGTCCTGCCAAAAGATGAAAAAAATACTGGATACCTGAATTAAAAACGCTAAATGAAGTCTTTAACTTGAATATAGCACCCTGTGTTGAAATTGCTATCTTTGGAGTATCAGAACATGGAATACCTTTGTCTAACAATATGAAAAATGTTTTTGCTTTTGCTTCACTATTAGCAAGAAGGAGAATATTGTTGGAATGGCATAAAAAATCCACCCAAAAGCTTAGAAATAATAAATGTCAAAAAGGATCCTTCAAAAAAAAAAAAAAATGGGCGACTATTTTTTTTTTTACAAAAAATTTTTTTATTAAGATTATTACATATTTTGAAAAGACGAAGACCCTACCTTCTAACTAATTAATAGAACTAAAGTTTTAGAAAGGCCATCTGGCCTTATATACTTGGTTATGTCATGCTTATATATCTACACAGAAAGACCATTTGAGTGAAATTTAATTTTTTTTAATTTTTTTATTGTGAACACTTATTTACTTGTTTTAATAACATTTAACAAAAATGTACTTTGATATATCGGCTTGATAACAAAATATTGAAATGTATCCTGATATATTGTATAGTAAGCTCTTCCTAGTTATTACTAGTACACTTACAGGTTATTTATTTATAATTGTTTCCATTTTCTGTTAATTCAGGGTTGGGGAAAGGGGTGGGGAAAGAAAATACATAATTCAGTAATTGTTTGAACATTTTTTTGTTTAAACATGTTTGAAAAATGTATAAATAAAGTGCAAAAAAAAGAGAAAAAAATTAATAAATTTTTTTTAGGAAAACATTCCAGGATTTTTCTCTATATGGACTTAAATGGTGGCCAACGAGCTGAAAGTCCAAATGGCAGTTTCAATGCAGCTTCAAAGGGCTCTACACGATCCCAGCCGAGGAATAAGGGTCTTATCTAGCGAAACAATCTGTCATTTTCTAAAACAAAATAAAAAAATGTATAGTATATACTTTTTAACCGGTTAGCTCTTCGTCTGTGTACTCCGGTTCAGAAAGGTAGTGTAGGGCGAAAACCTCCATCTCATTTTCTCCAACTTTTTGGAGGTACTTCCACCTACCGCGCGTGACGCGTGACCTTTCCAACGTGACTACGTAATGCGTGATTGGCTTGACTGGAAATGAAGCACACACATAAAAATAATTGTGGTGCAAATGACCACATAACAGGGTATTATTATTATTATTAATTTATGTAAATAGATTTCACTCCAAAAATATTGGTTTTAATATTTAGTATTTGTAAAATAAAAATACAAATTTAGATTAGATTTTAACAGTTTAATACTGACAATCAGGGTCTAGTACAAGGGTAAAAAAAACATGAAGACATGAAAAGACATGATTGCGGCCAAAGTTGAAACAGCTGTAAATATAAAGTTTGGAGATTGTGTGCAGGACAGACTAAACTGCTGGAGATGACCAAGGTTACATCATGTAAATAAAGGGATGGATTCCAAACATGGAAGATTTTACTGCAGCTATAAAATCGTTCACATTTAAGTGATCAATAAAATACTGTACTTTCTTGAAAATTAAAGCTAATGGATGCGGTTGTTGTCCTGATACTGGCAAAACAAGTTTTCATTTATAGCTGTGTATTTTTCACAATGAATTCAACTAATGACAGTAAAGCCACAATTTCAGTTGCATGTTTGTTTGCATCCTCACAGATTCCTTCTTCTTTTCACTGTCTTTCGCACATGTGTTATTCAAGTATATTTTTGTTTTGCTCTTTGATTTTTAATCATTGAGTAGTTTAATGTGAGCTGCATAACACATAAGAGGTCAGCCAGCAGGTCTTGTGCCATTTCATTAAGTCTTAAAACAAGCGGGCAGCTGCACAACGTTCACACATCAAAAGGACAAAAGCCAGAATATACACATGTGTTTATCTCCATTCTTTACATTGAGAAATCCAGATGTCTGCAGCATGTGGTGCTTTTATTTGCCCATTAACTTGAGACACAATTAGAGCAGAACTGCAGGCCAAGGGCTTCCCGACTGTGAACCCTAGTCAAACTGTTTCAACAGCAACAAATGTACCATGAAAAATGTAACCGAGTTTAAGCCTCAGCTGCTCTTGTTTACAGATGTGCGTATCTCAACACCTAATCCAAAGCTATTACAATAGGCTGTTTCAAGTGCAAACATGTTTAAGCAGGACATAAGTAAATATAGCTGGTGTCGGTGTTAGGAGATGTCTGGGTCTGTGCCCTGTGAAAGGATACATTCAATGGCCTTCCTGCACAGGAATGTCTCTTGTGCAACATCTTCAGTTATAAGTGTGATTAGATCATAACCCTGGTTGTTGCATGTTCCAGAGTTCAAAAAGATTGAAGGCAAAATTATATTTTGCATCAACAAAAACAAACCTTTTTATAGCAGCTTGGATGACTTTTTTAGGCATTTTTTTATTTTATTAAAAGGACATGTAACCACATCAATATGATAATGTATAAAACACAGTTTTTCTAAAAGGGGGGAATATGTGCATTGTGAAATGAAACCGGTTCACATGTAAATAAGCCAGGCATGTAGGAAAAAAATACAAATAAATAAAATAAAATAAAAAAATAGTATTGCGAAGTAAAACAAAGTGAATAATTTTTCATATGTTTTCATATTTATTTAATTTTTAGAAATTAAATATACCCCACAGGGGCAGGATTTGTTTGTTTGTTTGCTTATTTTGTTTTAAGAAAATAATACTTTTATTCAGCAAGGATGAAATAAATTGACAGTAAAGACTCTTATGTTGTTATGGAAAGTATTCAGACCCCCTTAAATTTTTCACTCTTTGTTATATTGCAGCCATTTGCTAAAATCATTTAAGTAAATTTTTTTCCTCATTAATGTACAAACAGCACCCCATATTGACAGAAAACACAGAATTGTTGACATTTTTGCAGATTTATTAAAAAGAAAAAATGAAATATCACATGGACCTAAGTATTCAGACCCTTTGCTGTGACATATATATTTAAACTCAGGTGCTGTCCATTTCTTTGATCATCCTTGAGATGGTTCTACACTTCATTTGAGTCCAGCTGTGTTTGATTATACTGAATGGACTTGATTAGGAAAGCCACACACCTGTCTATATAAGACCTTACATCTCACAGTGCATGTCAGAGCAAATGAGAATCATGCGGTCAAAGGAACTGCCTGAAGAGCTCAGAGACAGAATTGTGCAAGGCACAGATCTGGCCAAGGTTAAAAAAAAAAATTCTGCTGCACTTAAGGTTCCTAAGAGCACAGTGGCCTCCATAAGCCTTAAATGGAAGATGTTGGGTCGACCAGAACCCTTCCTAGAGCTGGCACTCTGGCCAAACTGAGCTATCGGGGGAGAGAAGAGCCTTGGTGAGAGAGGTAAAGAAGAACCCAAAGACCACTGTAGCTGAGCTCCAGAGATGCAGTCGGAAAGTTGTAGAAAGTCAACCATCACTACAGCCCTCCACCAGTCGGGGGTTTATGGCAGAGTGGCCCGACGGAAGCCCCTCCTCAGGGCAAGCAAGACACAGGAAAGCCCGCAGGGAGTTTGCTAAAAAAACACCTGAAGAACTCCAACATGGTGAGAAATAAGATTCTCTGGTCAGATGAGACCAAGATAGAACATTTTGGCCTTAATTCTAAGCGGTATGTGTGGGGAAAAACAGGCACTGCTCATCACCTGTCAAATACAATCCCAACAGTGAAGCATGGTGGTGGCAACATCATGCTGTGGGGGTGTTTTTCAGCTGCAGGACAGGACGACTGGTTGCAATCGAGGGAAAGATGAAAGCGGCCAAGTACAGGGATATCCTGGACGGAAACCTTCAACAGAGTGCTCAGGACCTCAGACTGGGACAAAGGTTTACCTTCCAACAAGACAATGACCCTAAGCACACAGCTAAAATAACGAAGGAGTGGCTTCACAACACTGTGACTGTTCTTGAATGGCCCAGCAAGAGCCCCGACTTAAACCCAATTGAGCATCTCTGAAGAGACCTAAAAATGGCTGTCCACCAACGTTAACCATCCAACCTGACAGAACTGGAGAGGATCTGAAAGGAGGAATGGCAGAGGATCCCCAAATCCAGGTGTGAAAAAACTTGTTGCATCTTTCCCAAAAGACTCATGGCTGTATTAGATCAAACGGGTGCTTCTACTAAATACTGAGCAAAGGGTATGAGTACTTAGGACCATGTGATATTTCAGTTTTCTTTTTTAATAAATCTGCAAAATGTCAACAATTCTGTTTTTCTGCCAATATGGGGTGCTGTGTGTACATTAATGAGGAAAAAAAATTAACTTAAATGATTTAAGCAAATGGCTGAAATATAACAAAGAGAGAAAAATATAAGGGGGTCTGAATACTCTCCGTACACACTGTATATATATATATCTATTAAGATAATATATATATATATAAAATATTTAATTGTTCTTTTGGAAATTTTCTTATCATAAATAATCCTTAAAATAATATAATATTATAATATCAATAATAATAATAATAGAAGAAACTATAAATAATCATTATTATTCTTATATGTATGCACAAAATCAGCATATTAGAATGATGTCTGAGGGAATCATATGACAATGAAGATTAAATAAATGCAGCTTTGCCAGCAGAGGAATACCCAGACATTTTCAATTATTAAAATGGAACAAACTGTTAGTTTTTTGGTTATTGATTATTTTTAAATATTACAGTTTTTTTCTGTATTTTTGAGTAAATAAATGCAGCTTTTGTGAGCATAAGAAACCTCTTTCAAAAACTAAAAAAATATCTTCCTGTCCACAAACTTTTGAATCGCAGTGTAAATTAAGTACAATACTGCCTATGGCAATACACATTGGGTTGTTCCTTGGAATATCATATTTCATCCAGTGAGAATTTAATTTTTTTTGCCCAAACTATTGTCGTCTGAATTTTATAGTCTCTTTTATGTGAAGAGACATCATTCCTTTGAACTTGGACATGACTGAGGCTAGATTTAGCCATCAGAAGCTGCCTCAGAAGAGCCATGACACACCTAAACTTTTCATCTGTCCATTTGATTACTGTTGCCCACTGAAATGGAATTATAATGAAATGTCCCCTAGAAAAAAAAAATCTTTAAAGATGTACTGCACATCATACACCTTTCAAAACCTATCAAGAAAGATGTGGGCCAAATTTTTCAATGATTGTCGAGCATGTGAAAGGTGGTCACTCTGTAAGGTCAGTTAGCATTCAAGACCAACACACTTTAAAATGGTCAGTGCATGAAGCGATATGACCAGTGCCCTTGGATCTGAAGACTACGCTTCTCTATGAAACTATGAATGGTCATGTCTTGTGCATGTAGACATTTAGAATTAATGATCTTCAAATCAAACTTATAAATACATATAGTCTTCAGTGTCACATGATCTTTCAGAATCATATTTAAAAAATGTCTTTACTGTCACTTTTGATCAATGTACCTACCTATATATAAATGGTAGTGAATCATAGTTTCCGGGGTTAGAAAATATTTAATAGTAATTGTAATATTTCACAATATTACTGTTTTTATTGCATGTTTAATCAAATAATTGCAGCTGGGCTGAGCATAACAGACTTCTTTCAGGAACAAAATAAATCAAATAACAACTAAATAAAGAAAATACTTTTGACATGTTTTTGAAATTTAGAATAAATGTCCCTTGCACGTGTCTTTACAGGGCTAGTTCATCGTAATGTTAATTAGACTACACTGCCTTTTATTGTCTCGGAGTAAAACAGTTAAACATTCTTTAATATGTTTGTTTGTTGTTTGGGTGTGTGTGTGGGTGTTGTGTGTGTGTTGTGTTAACAGCAGAGAAGAAAGTCTGGCAGGTTGAAAAAAACATAGGAGTGAGTCAATGATTAACATGGCAAAAATTTGGGTGAACTAATCCCTTTATTCTCTATTCTAGTAAAAATGACCTCAAAAGATAATGGATGGAAAGAATAAAGCCGCACCATCAACAAGATAAAGATATGTGAATGCTTTTAGGTTTTGCTGTTAGACCTTGAGGGACAAATCCTCTCACCTGGTCTCTAAGTTTTTTTCGTTTGAGAATACGTATAATATAGATATATATATATATTATCGATCGTCTTATTTATATATATATATATATATTATATATAGATAATATTGTAACGAATCAGCTCATGAGGAAATAGGAATAATTAACCATAACTAGTTATAATTAACTATTAATATTTTCTGCCTGAGTCTGATTCGGTACAATAGATATATACAGTGGGTACGGAAAGATTCAGACCCTTAAATTTTTCACTCTTTGTTAATATTGCAGCCATTTGCTAAAATCATCTAAGTAAATTTTTTTTTTCCTAATTAATGTACACACAGCATCCCATATTGACAGAAAAACACAGAATGTTGACATTTTTGCAGATTATTAAAAAAGAAAAACTGAAATAAATATCACATGGTCCTAAGTATTCAAACACTTTGCTCAGTATTTAGTAGAAGCACACTTTTGATCTAATACAGCCATGAGTCTTTTTGGGAAAGATGCAAAGTTTTTCACACCTGGATTTGGGGATCCTCTGCAATTCCTCCTTGCAGATCCTCTCCAGTTTTGTCAGGTTGAATGGTAAACGTTGGTGGACAGCCATTTTTAGGTCTCTCCAGAGATGCTCATTGGGTTTAAGTCAGGGCTCTGGCCATTCAAGAACAGTCACAGAGCTGTTGTGAAACCACTCCTTTGTTATTTTAGCTGTGTCCTTAGGGTCATTGTCTTGTTGGAAGGAAACCTTCGGCCCAGTCTGAGGTCCTGAGCACTCTGGAAAAGGTTTTCGTCCAGGATATCCCTGTAATTGGCCGCATTCATCTTTCCCTCGATTGCAACAGTCGTCCTGTCCCTGCAGCTGAAAAACACCCCCCACAGCATGATGCTGCCCACCATGCTTCACTGTTGGGACTGTATGGGACAGGTGATGAGCAGTGCCTGGTTTTCGCCACACATACGCTTAGAATTAAGGCCAAAAAGTTCTACTTTGGCCCTCATCCGACCAGAGCATCTTATTTCTCACCATCTTGGAGTCCTTCAGGGGTTTTTTATGTGTCTTGCCACTAAGGAGAGGCTTCCGTCGGGCCACTCTGCCATTAAACCCCGACTGGTGGAGGGCTGCAGTGATGGTTGACTTTCTACAAATTTCTCCCATCTCCTGACTGCATCTCTGGAGTTCAGCCACAGTGATCTTTGGGTTCTTTTTTTACCTCTCTCACCAAGGCTCTTCTCACCCGATAGCTCAGTTTGGCTGGATGGCCAGCTCTGGGAAGGGTTCTGGTCGTCCCAAAAGTCTTCCATTTAAGGAATGGAGGCCATTGAGCTCTTGGGAACCTTAAGTGCAGCAGAAAAAATTTTTGTAACCTTGGCCAGATCTGTGACTTGCCACAATTCTGTCTCTGAGCTCATCAGGCAGTTCCTTTGACCTCATGATCTCATTTGCTCTGACATGCACTGTGAACTGTAAGGTCTTATATAGACAGGTGTGTTGCTTTACAATCAAGTCCAATCAGTATATAAACATTCTGGAACTCAATGAAGGGTAGCCATTTCAAGGATGATCAGAAGAAATGGACATCACCTGAGTTAAATATATGAGAGTCACAGCAAAGGGTCTGAATACTTAAGACCATGTGATATTTCAGTTTTCTTTTTTAATAAATCTGCAAAAATGTCAAAAAATTCTGTGTTTTTCTGTCAATATGGGGTGATGTGTGTACATTAATGAGGAAAAAATTAACTTAAAGGATTTTAGCAAATGGCTGCAATATAACAAAGAGTGAAACAGTTAAGGGGTCTGATACTTTACGCTACCACCTGTTATATATATATATATATATGTACTCACAAATCCAAATCATCTAAATGCTCCAACATGCTCTTGTAGTAACATGAGAGACTTTTATTTCCCACTGAAAAACAGATGTAAAGGATGCTCATCACAGGGAAGAAATCACACGCAAATCCACCGCCATAATTGGTTTCAGACATGTGAAGATGGTAAAGACAGAACTATGACACAGGGCTCACTCTGTCTCTCTCCCTTTATAGGTTTGTCTTTTCCTTGGCCTCAACCCTGAGGCCCTCCATATGTTGAAAGGTTACAAAATCCAACCAAATGACCTGTTGAAAGCATTGTCTTGATTTACTGACTTGACTTCTTCAGCAAAATAAATTATTTTAACTAAAATATTAAAATGGTTTATTAGAAAAATATAAATGAAATCATAAAATAAAATATAATTAAAATAAAACAAATTAACATTTAAAAGTAGATATATATATATTATTATATTATTATATATATATATATATACTTATATTATGATTAAATAATTAAATCAAATTAAACTGAATTTTCATTTTTGGTGTACATGATAAAATTATGTCTGTAAGCAGTCTAAACGACTGTGCAGGCCAGAAGGAAATGTCTTGAAGTCACTGCAAGGTCAGGTATTCTATAACACTGAACTTTCTTAAGCACCTGTTCTTTCTTGTCTGTTTGAAACGTGGGTTTATAGCAGGAACTATTCCTCTGCCAAATGCTTGAAACAAAAATGTGAGCCCCTGTAAGTTACTGTATTTGAGTGCCAAACGTTTTTCAAAGTTTGAGGAAAATACACAAAATGCAAGTTACTATTCTGATTTCTACAAAAAAAAAAAGAAAAAATTATTCAGTCCTCTGTGACATTCACATACATCTTAAAGCATAAGAGGATAGGTAAAATCCCCTTACATATAAGAATAGTAAGAAAAACAGACCACACGCATGCTTGGGCGGGGAATACTGCATGTTGAAGAAACCAGCCCATGCTGGTTTTGATTATTAGCCAAGGAGCATGAAGTCAAAAAGAGACTTCCGTGGCCTCAGTGGGGTTTAAAGCGACCATGTCAAGAGGAAATGTCCCATTTATCTCTTCTCGTCTAGCGAAGGTTTCTAAGGGACAGTGGCGTCTGGCTGGCCTTTTATCACTGTCTGCAGTCACTGAAATAATCCAGCTGCCAGTAATGCATAACGTTCCCTACTTTCTCTCTTACTTTATCTTCCTTCACTAAAAATAATACCAAAACATGAAAAGTCAGTCTGCACCCACAAACACAAATTGCCTTTATGGCCAGTGTTAAAAAGGTTAAGCAAGAATTGATTAATTTTTGATATTTTATTATTATATTATTACTGAAAGGATCTGCATACTTAATGAGCGGGACAAATTAAACTAATCAACACTAAAGACAAACATGTTACAAAAATCTATTTCATATTTTAAAAAAATGCGCTCTCTTTTGAACTTTCATTCATGCAAGAATGGCATATGGCTACATGGTTGTGATCTATTTCCAACAATTTGAACAACAAATATTATGCAGCCAATGTCTTAGCATTGATCATATTATGAAAGTTTTTGAGCACCAAATCAGCATATTAAAGGACCTAACCTAACCCTAACAGTGAAAACAGGGAATAATGACAGCTGAAAATTCAGCTTTGCCAGCACAGGAATAAATTACATTTTAAAATATATTACAATGGAAAAAAAAAAACTATTTAAAATCATAATATTTCACATTGTTTCCATTTTACTGTATTTTGATCAAATAAAAGCAACCTTGGTGAGCATAAGGAACATCTTAAAAAAAAAACTTCTTACCAACCCCAAACTTTTGAATGGTAGTGAATGTCATACAAACATTTTGTCCTTGACTGGGGATCTAGCCATTCTCCTGCTTATACACACAAACACACACCCATGTACCCCCTTGACCCCTCAGCTCATTCTCTCTGGGTTCTAGATGGATGTGGGTGTTGATTTATGGACCATGTCCAATCGGTTGAAATTCCCCCTTCTCCTCACAAGCCAAAGGGTCGCCGGCACATTTGCTAGGTAGCAGGCCAAGGAAAACATTTTGTGGCATGCAGTTCCTGAATCACCAGCTAAGCGAAATGGGTAGGAGGAATTTGGGCTTGTTGTCAAAGGCCAGTGTACTCAGAAGCCAGAACCTTACAGTCTAATTACAGCCCCGCGTTACACAGAGACTGTAGCAAGTGACAGTGAAACACTAGACAGTGCATCTCCTTGGCAGCGCTGGGAATTCATTGCTTCCAAACCTATTCAGAGGGCTGAAAGAAGACAACTTCAATTACAGGATTAAGGAGAAGGGATGTTTAATAAGAACATAAATATTTTCTGATGTTGATTTAAAACAGCCATGATGGTGTCTGGCATGTGTAAACCAAGCACAGTTTACCTTAGTCTGCATTATGCTGAGCTGAAAGTATTGCAGCTGTTTTGGGTTTATCGTCTCGCTAATATTTCAGTTCTATGACCTCCGTCTAACTTGATAAATATTAGCTGTGGAAAAAGTTGCCTGTAGCCACCGTAAGGCGCAAACAAGCCATCCGAAGGCCATAGAGGGTTTGAGATTTAGCAAGGATTTAAAGGGGTTTTTGGGTGTGCGTGGGCCGCAGCTGTCCTGAAATAGGAGAAGTCAATGTTGAGACACTAGCGTCCATGTTTATGTTAGAACGGCTGCAGGTGGGCCACTCCAGTGGTCACGCATAACTTTACATCACATGGAGTTTGATTTAAAACTCTGTGGGTCAAGCAGTCAACAACACCTTCCCATAATCCACTGCATTGATTCTAACATGTGATATGATACCGGTCTTTTAAGATACAATGCTATTGCTAATAACAGTGACCAAAGCTTTTTTAGAGTGGCAAAGTGCCAAAGTTGCCTGTCAAAAGGCTAGAGCCATAGAGCTCTGATTAAACCACATTCCTAATATGATTTAACACTGCAAACCTTTGCATTGAGTGCGACGCATGCTATTCAGACACCACTCGGTGTATGAGTGGACTATTAAATTAAAGCACGAACCATTAAGCTGCTATGTACAATAATAGACACTGCAAAGAGGGTGAATGTATGAACATCAAGTACCACTATTGAATTTTATTTAGCAGTGATTCTAAAAATGTTCTTAAAGGATGCATGAAAGTAAAACAATGGAAGTAACTGTAGTTAGGATAGCAAAATTAATAGACTTAAAAACACTTCCAATATTGGTTGTTGATGTCAAAAGTTGTGCAGCCAATTAAATTCTAGAGCAAACTAGATACTGTTTGATAGAAGTTAGTCAAATTGAACAATCATAAAAAAAAATTAAAATATTTTAAAATATATAAATATTTTGTAACATTATAAATGTGTTTGCTGTCACTTTTGATCACTTTAATGCATGCTTGCTGAATAAAAATATTAATTTAATCCAAAAAATATAAATTCTCATTGACCTCAAAATGAACAGTATACACTGTATTGACCATTTGATACAGGTATAGCAAGCTAATCAGCTAGAAGTGTACTAAAGTATGCTGAACATATACAGTAGCTTGCCATTAAACGATGACCAAAAAAAAGTTTACATTCAAAATCTACCAATTTATATTGTACCAATAACATGTACCAATTTATACTTTCTCAGAATGATTTGGCTGTCGAGAGCATGACACCATCTATCTACAAATCCTGAAGCAAAACCAAAGTCACACACTTTCTCCAGACAGCCCATGAGGCACAGACACTTTGAATGCTGGATGTTTGCGATGAAAAAAAAAAAATCTTATAGAAAGTCTGATGCACATCACAAAAGGAGTGTTGTGAACTTTGCTCTGCACTTCTCGAAATGAGCCGTGCTGAATTCTCCTGTCCAAAGGGAGGCACAGGGAGAAAACCCTATTAAATTTGGGGGTGCAGACTTCTCAAACTGACAGCCCGTGCTGAGACTGCAGAGGGACAAAAAAGAAAAGAGAAAGAGAGAAAGCCCAAAACAAATCCCACTCTCAGACATGTCACCCATGTCAGGTCCATGTCAAGGTAGCCTGGGAGGGAAAAGAAGAAATGGCTTTTTTAGTAGAGCCAGGTCAACACAGAGCACCTAATGATGTGTCCAGATACAGGTTGGCAGGGATGGACAGAGAGTGTGTCCTCCGCTGAGAATTAATTAAATAAACAGTGAAGGAGCTGGAGGGATGAATAACACTCATCTTATTCCTTTTGAGCCAGAGTTTGGCATTTTAAAAGCAATAAAAGTCAGTTCACGGGTTTGGGACACCTGTCAAGTTGCCATTAATGGATGACGGTTAAAGAAGAACATTAATGTCATTATATGATAATGAATGGGGAATAATGAATAAAGCACATGATTTGTCAGGTTGTGTTTGGAAATAGATGAATATTTCAGGTAGTGTGTATAGTCGGATTCCCTCCAGGCACGGGTAATGGGCAGATGTGCTGGATGTGATGCCAGCAGAGACTGCATTAGACTGCTGTAGCGAATCAGCTCATGGGAAATATGAATAATTAACCATAACTAGTTATAATTAACTATTCATATTTTATATCCGCTGTAGATATTTAGCTGACCACTCAGGGTCAACCGTCTTGTCAATTCTAAGAACGTTAATTTCCTGGTTAAAGGAAATAACTTTCTTACTGTACAATTCTATAAGTTTGTAACGTAAATCTGCATGATTATTGACTCCGGTTATGAGTAAACAATGAACACGTCAAGTGTGATACAAGTAAGGTTTTATTAACTACATAAACACTTAAACTAGTCTAACATACTACATAAACACATTAAGCCGGTCTAACATACACATACACACACACACATACAGTTGGTATAGGAAATGGTTAAAGCTTAACTCAGTACAGAGAAGAGACTTAAGGAATGAAATTTATGGAACCATTTTGCATATTCAGCAGATCTAAAACCTGAGGGAAAACGTCAGATTCTTAGTTCAAACAAACCTTGTAAAAAGGTGTAACTGATACTTAATGCATCAATTAAATCGACTAAGTTTGATACTTGCGTATGTCTGAAAAAAATTCCTGATGCAATCTTAAGGCCCAAAATCTTGCTGAAATTAGTTGATGAAAAAAACCAGTTTGAGTCAGAGTCACTTGATGAATGAAAAGAACTAGGCCGGAGCCTGGCACGAGCTTTGGTATCCTGTAGCGTTTCTTTCTCCGCACATCTATCTTCATCTTAGCATCTGACCGGACCACCGACTGGGGCGGGTCACATGGGGTGTGGCCTTTTAAAACCTGCAGAGATTCATGCCTCTTAAGATGGGTTTGTCCAATGAGGAAGGTTGAAATCCCAAGCGGGAGGTTGGAAATCCTGGGGAGTTTTATGACTCTTTGTCTGTCAGCATGGTATTTTGCATATGTAATTCGCTGGAGTGTTGAGGCACGAATTAGTACAGATTCTTAGAACATCAATATGTTGCATAGGTATCAGCATATAATATACACACTTGTTTCGATCATAAGAAGGCGAATTCATAGATACTAGACATGAAATAGGTGAGGTTATATTAACTAGTGGTCTATGATAACATGAATAAAAACAGCATACACTACAACAGACAATATACAAGACATTAATGGTATACACAATGACCCAAGGATATGGGTATTCAATCAAAGAAGGTTTTCCTATGAATTAATCAGTAGAAAAGTCAATTTCTACTGTGCACTGTGTCTCTTCCTATGAGTAAAATGAGGGAGTTTCTCTCCTACATTCCTTTTAGGCCATAAAACCAGTGATTTCATGATTAGTTGTCATGGTGATCAAGGTGGGGATGGTGTTCAAGCGAAGCCCTGACATCCAGTCTATTGAATGAGGGGACTGACGATTTGTTAATCTAATGAATAAATGATTTGTTAAATCAAATAAAAATTATTGTGTCAGATATTGGTCGAGACGCTACATATTTCTCCCCTTTCGAGCGTTGTTGTCTGTAGAATAGACAACAGCGAGCGACGTAAAAGGTGCAGAACAATCTAACACACATTTGTCACTCACGGCTGGGAGGCAGTGGTGGTTTTTGGCTGTTGGTGCCGTGTTGGATGCTGTCTGGTGGTGGGCTGTGGTGGGTAGGCTGTAGCAAGGTGTGGTCCTCGAGCTTATGCAGCAGGTGTCGAGGCTGTGTCCCCTGTCATCCTGAAGTGAGTTAATCCGGGTAGGATGTTTTTGTTGATGCTGTTAGCCCGTAGGCTATCTGTGTACCCACATGTGGACAGCCGGGTTAGACTCTCACTGGTGAGAGTGCAGGTGGTTCAAGGGATTGCAGGTAATTGTTATGGAGATTTTGTAGTGTGTAGAGAGTTTCAGACTGACCTAGTGATTATGGCAGGAGAGCAGCAGGTGGTTGTTATCTCTCTGTTCTGCCCGAACGTCACTAAAACAAAAACAGGGAAAAAAACAAATTCCCCCCCCTGATGTTTGCGGTGTCGCTTGGCTCGTGTGGCGGCACCGACTTGAGCTTGCCTGAGTTGTGTTGGTAGAGCTTTCGCTTTTGGGCATGTGGGCCCGTTGCTCAATCCAGTGTTGTCTGGCTGCTTCTGGGGGTTTCGACCGGTTTCAAGGGATGCTCCTCTCTTGGAGGGGCCTGATGCTGTGATGCAGCAGGCAGGGAGTCAGAGGTTTGTCCT
>JADLZN010010355.1:0-13432 GCA_018155175.1 Sinocyclocheilus anophthalmus
GCATCAGCATAGCTGTGATAGGCAATTTGGTTCTTTCTCATTATTTGACTTTGGGAGCATATACAGGCTAAACAAGAGCGGTGCAATAATTTAGCCTTGTGGGACTCCGCATGTCATGTACGTCCACTTAGACTTATGCTCTCCTTTTCTCACATAATAACCTCTCCCTTCTAATTATGACCTGAACCATTTGAGTACCATCTCAGAAAGCCTGACCCAGTTTTCCAGTTTCTCTAGTAGTATGTTATGATCGACATTGTCAAACGCAGCACTGAGATCTAGTATTACCAGCACTGATATTTTGCCAGATTCATAATTTAAGCGAATATCATTTATTATCGTAATGAGTGCTGTCTCTGTGCTGTGATGCGTTCGGAAACCAGATTGAAAATTGTCCATGTATCCATTTGAGTTTAATTATTTGTTCAGCTGATTAAAGACTACTTTTTCAATAATCTTGCCTATAAAAGGAAGTTTTGATATTGGTCTATAGTTGCTCAATATTGTGTTATCAAGATTGCTCTTTTTCAGAAGGGGTTTAACAACTGCAGTTTTCATGGAGTTTGTTGGAAAGGCCCCACACAATAGTTTATAAGGTGCAAACTCAACAACAATTCAGCCAAACTTAGAATCTCAAAACCGAATGTAACTGTAAGCTTGTTTCACATTCTGTAGATTATCTCAGTAATGAAATCTCAGTTCACTTGCATTTTCTGGCTAACAGCTAAAATGTGGACTGATGCTAAACCTATTTTTCAGTCCTTTAGGTTTGGTGAAATATATGTTATAAAATTCAAAATGATAAACTATATCAAATGTTCTTAGAGACAACATCAGGCTTGACAACTTTGTAAACACTTAACAACTAATATTTAAGCTAAATACATGTTTAGATATTTAGAAAAAATAAAGATATACTTTTCACATTTATACTTTATATACTTTACAACATTGCAGGGGACTGTGCTGTTAAGGAAAGTAACTTCATGCCACATTGTTTTAATAAAAGTAGATCAATTATGAAGACAATCATGACAACACGCAGTTGCAGTCGTGTGTGTGTCCCGGATCAAACCTTTTGGTCAGATCAATACCTAAAACGTGTCTGTGTGTTGGTGCAGACCATCTAAAATGGTAGAAAACATGCCCCTTTCAATGAATTAGCTACGTATCATCTGCGATTTATTTACTGGAGTGATGTTTAGAGACGCAGACACAGGAAATAGTGTCTGTGGCATCCTTGGCTTTTAATGTCTAACTTTAAGTGTAATAGATGGGTTTGTATTAAGTGTAACAGTCATAACAGAAAATGGCAAGACCCATTTTCAAGTTGAGGTAGGGGCTATTATGTGTCTTTGTGACACAGGTAGACATGATCATAGACAGGTCGAAAAGACAACCAAAAAAGGATATCACACTTTTAGTTTTAAACACTCATCTAGAAGGACTATCCTTTTATTTTTATGCTGTAGTTGTTCATAAATTCCTATTAACATACACTGCATGTTTGACGACAATCAGAAAGAACTCATCACCTGAAAGCTATGCAAAAACAGAATGCAAACAGATCGATTATCAATACAAGGAGAAGTTTTCTCTTATGTGCTCATTATAGCTAAAATTATCTTTGGCCAAATGCCGTACACAATTTTGCATTTCGTAATTCAGTGATTTTAGTCCATTTGTTTTGCGCTAAGATAATTCCTATGTAAATATTATATTAGATTTTTTTTTCCCTATAACATTTACAAAAGTGTGGAACATCATAGTTCTCAAATGTGTTTGCATTACATCTAACAAATATGACTGAAGTTGAGAAACAAAGATGTTTAGCTTCTACACCAGAGATGTTGCTTTATTTGAGTCAAAGAAGATGGCTATAGTAACTGATAACATTCTTTAATGTCGTTGTGTTGAAAAAAGATTCTGTGGACAAACACCTCAGGGAAAATCATTTGAAATGGAGGTTTGTCAAAATAATAAAAAGTTCAATCAAATGTTTAACAATTTTCTTAAATGTATAGGTATGTGCTCGTCATGCTCTCTATCCCATGCAAAGATTAGCATGAACTTGCGGAGGAGTCTTAAAACAAATACAGCCAAACAAACTAAATGTGAATTGTGTCATCTGCTATCTGAACAAGATGACTACATCTAGTGGAGTAATACAAATATAATTTACAAATCCACGTTTAAAACCTTTCACAATTGTTTACGAAACAGATTTCTGAATTCTATATGCATTATGAACATTTATTTTCTTGCTGTACTCTCTTTCTATGTGATTTGGTCTCTTGAATGTACAAAAGGTTATAGATGAAATTTATCTATACTCTTTACAAGAGTGTAGAAACTTGAACATGCTCAAACTTTAATGAATGTGCAGCTTTCAGTGCAATAGTTTTGATTTGTTTCAGCTGTAATAGTTTTAAGGGTAAAACAGCAACATTTTATTTTCGTGTTGATGCTTCATGTGATCGCACTTCGTGAAGTTGCAATAAAAGAAATATCTCAAAGAGAAAGATTGTTACTAAATTTCTTCTACTAAGAGTCTTCACCTAAAAACATACACAGTCCAACAAACAAAACTGTGAACGGCCATCCGTAATCGTGATAATATGACTAAATCTATTGGGGTATATGAAAAATGTCTGTCAAAAAATATTGTGATTTTTAGATGAAAAAATATGTTGGCATGCAAAAATACTCACAAATGTTTTAGCACAGCTATTTACAGATAGTATGAGAACTATACACTGTGTCACTTGCCATATAATTCATTACCAGTGTATTAGGGTCAAAAGGAAATGATGATAATAGTTGAAACATCCTTAGCTTGTACATTTCTTTCATGTTGAAAATCACAGATTCTGGTGCTTTTAATCTTTTAGTAAATCATTTAAAATTACATGATACCTACAGTTAGTCAGAATGTGTAAAACTACTTGGTTGGCATGAAGCTTCATCTGGATCCCAAAAGCAAAGTTTTGTGTTCAAGGTATGAAAATTTACACAGATAAAGGTTTCATGAACATTAGAAAACAACATGTAATCCATGTGATTGTAAACACCTCGGGTAAATCATTTGAAAAGTAGATCTGTCAAATGAAAAAAGTTCAGCAATACATTTAAAACGTTTTCTGAAGTAAAAAAAAAAAAAAAGATTTTTGCATAAACCCATCCAAGAGTTTTTCCCTGTTCATATGAGAAAAATCCATTTGCCGCATTATACTGAAAAAAAAAACCAAAACAATGCGTGGTCATCATCATTTTGAAAAAATTACAGTAATAACCAGTTTCATTTAAGGCAAATATACGTTGCCTTGCGTTTTGACACACATGTGTTTAATGTGTTAACATGTTTAAAATGGTGGGTGTACTTATTTTACTGAGAACTTTAGTGTAAAGTAGATTTGTACTTTTCATTCACATCATCTGTGGGCTTGGATTAAAAGATCAATTTCTTAAATAACAACAAAATTCAACACTGTATACAATTTGCCTGTAATGTTGTTTGATTAATTTTCATAACGTACTGCCAAAATTTCCTATGAGATTAGGTTCTTAGGTACCTCATTTGGTGTTATGGTATAGAAAGTTGTACTCTAAAACCATTACGACTATGTAGAGTAATGTCTTTGCGATGCTCTGATTTTTTTTTGTCTTTCCCATTACATTTTAGGTCCCGTCTATCAGTAGACATGTTTTGGATGCGCCCCCTTTTTTTGTTTTCACACCTAAAACAAGCGCAACCCCCAAACAGGACGTTTTTTTCACCACTGAAAGGTAGCTGTCCCTTCCTGCTCAGAAGGTAAGAGACATTAACATATAGCCTATAGATCAGACCATATTGAGGTGTTGACATAAACACTGTTGTACAGGCCCAGAAAGTCAGGAATGAGACATTTGAAGAAAGGATGATTTTAGACTATTTAGGACATTCATGTGAAAAGTTACATCCTAATTAACTTTTCAATACATGTTTGATACTACCAATCAGGGTAACACATTGCAAACCAAATACAAAACAACCCAGTTCACAGACAGGAACTGAGCATGCATGTCTGGGAACACCTTCTTTCACAGATAGACAACTGGACTCCATGGATCACACTTTAACTCATGTCAGTTCTTAGAACTTTCTTGTTTTATTTCTTAAACTTATGTGTTGCTTCTTCATTTGCATTCATGAGTGGAAAAATGTACTGCAGCTCTTAGGGTCTAAAAGAACATGTCCAGACATAACACTTTTTCAGAAGCATGGATGGATTAGATAGTTGCTGACTTAGATAACTGTTTGCCATTTTGATCTGTTGAGCCACCTGAGCAACCACTGATGACAATAACGACAAATTTTGGAAGAGTCTTTCACCCCAAAACATAAGAGTGTGATTACTCTCATCTCATTTATTCTTGTTCTTATTCAAAGGTGTGAAACAACTAGAATGCTTGAAGGACCAACCTGTCCGAGATCGCTGTAACACTTCATAACACACGGTAAAACAAAATGCTTGAATCACTTCAAGAAACAGGAACAGGAGGTCAGATGTCAGATCGACACAGGTGGTCAGAGGTTTCAATTCTGTAGGTCATAAACATCAGGAAACAGGAACAGAAACAGGACATCAAAGGATCAATTTGACACCTTGGGTCATAAATTAATCACTTTTGACAGGTAGTCCCCCATATTTTCTTAGACCTGATGTCTTGAATGTCTAGTCGTTGTTGCTGTGCAACAATTCTCGAGAAAACTATATGTTTGCACAGAGAACCACTTCTGGATGTTCTGCAGTCACATTTGACCATGACCAAATCAACTGTGTGAGACTGAGTGCTAGTATCTGGTGGAATAATGCATGTTCCGTTTTCATTCATTTCACATTTGAATCCAGCCCCTTCTCAATCATAGACTTGACAGCAGCAGAGAAGTCATCATCGTTGTTTCCCTTGATGCGCCCACTTGCTGCCAGCTCTTCTATGTAACTGAAAATCACACAATCATTCATTAGAAATGTAAATTAGTAGTGGCAGGAAATTATTGAAAATATAATTTATAAATATATTTAAAGTAGAGTAAAAAATGTTAATAGATTTGGAAGATAACAGTGGATATTACAATTAACATTTACCAGTAATATTTGTGGACATCACCACACAGCAGGCTAAGGAGCTGGTCAATTCGCCTGTTAGTGTCCCCCTTCAGGAACTGATATTTCATTGTGTGGAAGAATCTATGCAAGAAAGACAACCAATTTGCCACAGTCAATATATTTAAAACGGTAGTTATGTGTTAAGGTATTTTATGACAAATACTTCTGGGTTTTTCTTTTTGGTTTTAGAGAGAGAGTGACAGAATATTGATGTACTGCTAGTTTTAAACATTACCTTAACAGGATTAGCACACCAAGAATATGTTGAATATGAAAAATGTCCTGGCAAAGGAGTCATTGACTATGGAAGTCAATGGGGCTTATCAACTGTCAATGGAGCTAATCGACTGTTTGCTTACCCACATTCTTCAAAATATCTAATGTGTTAAGCAGAAGACAGAAATTCATACAGGTTTGAAACTAAACTAAACAACTACACTAGTTTTAGTGACAAGAAGAATGCATGTTCATTATTCAAATAAATAGGCCTAAAATCCTGTACCTTTCTGCCTTGTTGTTGGTTTCACTGTTTTCATGATTGAATGATCTGCCAAAATTGGACCACAACTCCCCCCAAGAAGTCCAATGATTCTTCAAATATGTTGACATGTGTAGGAATCCAGCTCTTTGCACTTTGTAGAGGAAGTTTGGATAAACTCCTCTTCCTGAAGAACAGAAACATAAATTCACAAGGTTTATAACCTTTCAACAGTCTAAAAACAAGCTAAAGAATATTTGAGTAGAGGAAGACTCTATCTACGAGGCCTGAAGACCTACTTACAGCTTTGTCAAGCCAAAATAGTGTGGGGAAAAGCTTGTTTAGGTTATAGCTGTGAAAGGGTTACCGTTAAACACGCCTTCATTGTGACCATTGCTTGAATCACCATGTTTCTTTGGCCCACTGGTAGGTTTCCTCCATCTTGTTTTACCAACCACCTGTGGTGTTAAAAGAAATATATATTTTTAGATTTCATTACCATTGTTTGTGTAATTTTGTACAAAATAATTTAAAATTCCAAATGGGAAAGCATAGACGAAACTCACAATTGTGTTTTACAAAGTGAAATTCTGAAAGACAACTAAATAAAACCATATGTAATTTACTACAGATTCTGAGAAAATGTTAATTGCTGCAGTCTATTTAAAAATATTTTATTTAATTATTCACTCACACACACTTTTTTTTTATTGTTTTGAATAAATGATTCAAACATATTTTTAAGTCACTTTTCGACACTTGCTGGTGCAACAATCTAGTTGATGATCTTTATTTGTCAAGTTACTTTCTAAAGGTGATTTACTCTATTTTGCTACCGTAGACATCAGTGTTTATATCTGAACTACAAACTTTTATCTGTGGTTGAAAAGACAGCTGCTCTCTTTCTAAAAACAATTCAGGGGACCCATTACCCAAACTTAAATTCATGGCTGTTCAAAATTAAAATGTATTGTTAGAATTGTTAAATTCAACCTTTTAAGTTGCAAACTTTATTTTGTTGAGTTCTTAATCTTAATAGAACTATCTTGATAACTTTGTAAACTTAATTTTTTGAGAAATCTGACTTTAAACGTTGTGTTTATGCTACAATTTAAGCTTCTCTAACTCAATGTAGTTTGTTGGTTGAACCTAAGTTCATTTGAAGTTGTCATAACATAAACATTTATGCAAACAGTTGGGTTAACACATGGGTCAGCGGCAGCGCCCATGCAGATTTGAATGTTCACTGTGATCATACATGTTAAAGGTTTTATAATCATAGCCAAATCATTGTCATTTAGGAATAGGATCGCATGGGTGTTTGAATCAAGATCAAAATCTTTTAACGATTAATAGTCCAGCACTAGCTCATACTAATGTTTTTAAGGTATTTGTGAATTATTGGCAATAATCATACAAGTAAATAAATAAACAATATATATTTCAAAGTATTTCTAATATACTATACTTAGAAATAATGAATTTGCTGTGTGAACTGTTCTGTCATCTACCTGCGTGTGAAACCAGCAAACGAGGACCTTTGTTGAAGGAAAAATCTGCCTTATGGCATTGAGCTCTTTCTGGTCCCTGTCAATCATGACTGACCTATACAGAAAAAGGAATACACGTGAAATTCATGATTTTAACAGGTTTTTGTTCGACAAGTCACAATATGGAGAATTGAAGGGCTCCTTTCTTAGTCCCAAAGGGTACTGATCGGGGAAGAAAGCCAGGATTACAGCTAGAAAGCTTTTCCAGGCAGAGAGTGAGTGTGGCTGTTGATTCCTGACTTATAATGAAGTATGCAAATGGAACACCTCTTCCAATACTATTGCTCAGAAGAAGTGCATAAAATGCATAGCCATATGAGGTCATCCCTTTGTAGGTGGCATCCATGAACATCATGGGATGTGGATGTTCCTTAAGTAGTTGTTTTTGCCAGGGTGTCTGTACTACAATTATCAAGGGTTGTTCATCACTTAATGGCTGATAAAAACAAATGTTCTCCTTTAGCTCTGATGTGGCGAGTATATCCACACTGACAAAATCTTTTATATCAGGAAAAATTAGGGCATTGATGCTCTTTTTGATGATTCTAATATCCTCTGGTGTAACATAATATCGACGATTGTGTTTGTCGATATGTCCATGCCTTTCTGCCCAATCAACACTCTTCAGAACCGATAGTCCTTGCTCAAGCCACATGTCAATAAAGGCAATAATGTTTCAACATTTTGTGCACAACAGCACCTGTAACTCCAGCATCCTTGATTATCTTGAAAGACACATAAGCCCTGCAAGAGTTAGCCTTGGTTTGAGTTGGTTTATCTTTGCTACTTCCAGTTGGCTTGTTTGATCTCTCATATGCATAATAGTAGTAGTCCTTGTGAGTGCATACAGGAGATTTAAAATAGCTGTAAGTTTCCTCTTCCAATTTCTTGATATAAGATTGCATGAAGTTCTCCTCCTCAAAAACAACGACTTCTTGGATGACCTCAGGATCTGTAACCTTCTTCAGCTCTCGTTTAACACCTTCAATCCAAATGTTTTCCATTTTCTTTCTAAAAAGAGGGGGGGGGGATTAGGAGAGTATTCAAAGTAATATTCAGAAAACAATAGTTCTTTTGACAAAAAATAAAAAATGATAACCTTTGACAGAGTTTACTAATGAACAAATAAGTTTGTCCTTCTAGAAGTAGAACACCAACAGTGCTGTTTTATTAGTGTCAAGAGCGGCAGCATTACGCTACACCTTCTGCAAGAGCAGCATTTAGTACACTAAAAATAACACAGTGACATGGACCTATTGAATTGTCCTGCCCTGGTAGCAGCATAAAGTACACTAAAAATTCTCCTGCCCTGAGAGCAGCATATAGTACACTAAAAATAACAGCGATATTAAACTATTGAATGCTCCTGCCCTGAGATCAGCATATAGTACACTAAAAATAACATAGATATGAAACTATTGAATGCTCCTGCTCTGAGAGCAGCTTATAGTAGACTAAAAATAACAGCGATATTAAACTATTGAATACTCCTGCCCTGGGAGCAGAATATAGTAGACTAAAAATAAAAGCGATATGAAACTATTGAATGCTCCTGCCCTGAGAGCAGAATATAGTACACTAAAAATAACAGCGATATGAAACTATTGAATACTCCTGCCCTGAGAGCAGAATATAGTAGACTAAAAATAACAGCGATATTAAACTATTGAATACTCCTGCCCTGGGAGCAGAATATAGTAGACTAAAAATAACATCGATATGAAACTATTGAATACTCCTGCCCTGACAGCAGAATATAGTAGACTAAAAATAAAAGCGATATGAAACTATTGAATGCTCCAGCTCTGAGAGCAGCATATAGTACACTAAAAAAAACAGCGATATGAAACTATTGAATGCACCTGCCCTGAGAGCAGCACATAGTACAATAAAAATAACAGCGATATAAAACTATTGAATGCTCCTGCCCTGAGAACAGCATATAGTACACTAAAAATAACATAGATATGAAACTATTGAATGCTCCTGCCCTGACAGCAGCATATAGTAACTAAAAATAACATCGATATGAAACTATTGAATACTCCTGACCTGAGAACAGCATATAGTAGACTAAAAATAAAAGCGATATGAAACTATTGAATGCTCCAGCTCTGAGAGCAGCATATAGTACACTAAAAAAAACAGCGATATGAAACTATTGAATGCACCTGCCCTGAGAGCAGCACATAGTACAATAAAAATAACAGCGATATAAAACTATTGAATGCTCCTGCCCTGAGAACAGCATATAGTACACTAAAAATAACATAGATATGAAACTATTGAATGCTCCTGCCCTGAGAGCAGAATATAGTAGACTAAAAATAAAAGCGATATGAAACTATTGAATGCTCCTGACCTGAGAGCAGCACATAGTACACAAAAAATAACAGCGATATGAGACTATTGAACTCTCACTGCCCTGAGAACATCACATCGTACACTAAAAATAACAGCTTATGACCCTATGTGTACTCTCCTGCCCTGAGATCAGCATATAGTACACTAAAAATAACATAGATATGAAACTATTGAATGCTCCTGCTCTGAGAGCAGCTTATAGTAGACTAAAAATAACAGCGATATTAAACTATTGAATGCTCCTGCCCTGAGATCAGCATATAGTACACTAAAAATAACATAGATATGAAACTATTGAATGCTCCTGCTCTGAGAGCAGCTTATAGTAGACTAAAAATAACAGCGATATTAAACTATTGAATGCTCCTGCCCTGAGATCAGCATATAGTACACTAAAAATAACATAGATATGAAACTATTGAATGCTCCTGCTCTGAGAGCAGCTTATAGTAGACTAAAAATAACAGCGATATTAAACTATTGAATACTCCTGCCCTGGGAGCAGAATATAGTAGACTAAAAATAACACAGATATGAAACTATTGAATGGTCCTGCCCTGAGAGCAGAATATAGTACACTAAAAATAACAGCGATATGAAACTATTGAATACTCCTGCCCTGACAGCAGCATATAGTACACTAAAAATAACAGCGATATGAAACTATTGAGTACTCCTGCCCTGAGAGCAGAATATAGTAGACTAAAAATAACAGCGATATGAAACTATTGAATACTCCTGCCCTGAGAGCAGAGTATAGTACACTAAAAATAACAGCGATATTAAACTATTGAATACTCCTGCCCTGGGAGCAGAATATAGTAGACTAAAAATAACAGCGATATTAAACTATTGAATACTCCTGCCCTGGGAGCAGAATATAGTAGACTAAAAATAACAGCGATATTAAACTATTGAATGCTCCTGCCTTTAGAGCAGCATATAGTACACTAAAAATAACAGCGATATGAATTTATTGAGTGCTCCTGCTCTGAGAGCAGAATATAGTAGACTAAAGATAACAGCGATATGAAACTATTGAGTATTCCTGCCCTGAGAACAGCATATAGTAGTCTAAACATAACAGTGATATGAAATTATTGAGTGCTCCTGCCCTGAGAGCAGCATATAGTACACTAAAAATAACAGCGATATGAAACTATTGAATGCTCCTGCCTTTAGAGCAGCATATAGTACACTAAAAATAACATAGATATGAAACTATTGAATGCTCCTGCTCTGAGAGCAGCTTATAGTAGACTAAAAATAACAGCGATATTAAACTATTGAATGCTCCTGCCCTGAGAGAAGAATATAGTAGACTAAAATAAACAGCGATATGAAACTATTGAATGCTCCTGCCCTGAGAGCAGCATATAGTACACTAAAAATAACAGCGATATGAAACTATTGAATACTCCTGCCCTGGGAGCAGAATATAGTAGACTAAAAATAACAGCGATATTAAACTATTGAATACTCCTGCCCTGGGAGCAGAATATAGTAGACTAAAAATAACAGCGATATAAACTATTGAGTACTCCTGCCCTGAGAACAGCACATAGTACACTAAAAATAACAGCGATATGAAACTATTGAACGCTCCTGCCCTGAGAGCAGAATATAGTAGACTAAAAATAACAGCGATATGAAGCTATTGAATGCTCCTGACCTGAGAGCAGCACATAGTACATAAAACAAAACAGCGATATGAAACTATTGAGTGCTCCTGCTCTGAGAGCAGAATATAGTAGACTAAAAATAACATCGATATGAAACTATTGAATGCTCCTGCCCTGAGAGCAGAATATAGTAGACTAAACATAACAGCGATATGAACTATTGAGTGCTCCTGCCCTGAGAGCAGCATATAGTACACTAAAAATAACATAGATATGAAACTATTGAATGCTCCTGCTCTGAGAGCAGCATGTAGTACACTAAAAATAACAGCGATATGAATTTATTGAGTGCTCCTGCTCTGAGAGCAGCATATAGTAGACTAAACATGACAGCGATATGAAACTATTGAGTACTTCTGCCCTGAGAACAGCATATAGTAGACTTAACATAACAGCGATATGAAACTATTGAGTGCTCCTGCCCTGAGAGCAGAATACAGTAGACTAAAAATAACAGCGATATGAAACTATTGAATGCTACTGCCCTGAGAGCAGAATATAGTAGATTAAAAATAACAGCGATATGAAACTATTGAATGCTACTGCCCTGAGAGCAGAATATAGTAGATTAAAAATAACAGCGATATGAAACTATTGAATGCTACTGCCCTGAGAGCAGAATATAGTAGATTAAAAATAACAGCGATATGAAACTATTGAATGCTACTGCCCTGAGAGCAGAATATAGTAGATTAAAAATAACAGCGATATGAAACTATTGAATGCTACTGCCCTGAGAGCAGAATATAGTAGATTAAAAATAACAGCGATATGAAACTATTGAATGCTCATGCCCTGAGAGCAGAATATAGTAGACTAAAAATAACATCGATATGAAACTATTGAATGCTCCTGCCCTGAGATCAGCATATAGTACACTAAAAATAACATAGATATGAAACTATTGAATGCTCCTGCTCTGAGAGCAGCTTATAGTCAGCATATAGTACACTAAAAATAACATAGATATGAAACTATTGAATGCTCCTGCTCTGAGAGCAGCATGTAGTACACTAAAAATAACAGCGATATGAATTTATTGAGTGCTCCTGCTCTGAGAGCAGCATATAGTAGACTAAAGATAACAGCGATATGAAACTATTGAGTATTCCTGCCCTGAGAACAGCATATAGTAGTCTAAACATAACAGTGATATGAAATTATTGAGTGCTCCTGCCCTGAGAGCAGCATATAGTAGACTAAACATAACAGCGATATGAAACTATTGAGTGCTCCTGCCCTGAGAACAGCATATAGTAGACTAAACATAACAGTGATATGAAACTATTGAACGCTCCTGCCCTGAGAACAGCACAT
Organism: Sinocyclocheilus anophthalmus; assembly: GCA_018155175.1. Classification (NCBI taxonomy): domain Eukaryota; kingdom Metazoa; phylum Chordata; class Actinopteri; order Cypriniformes; family Cyprinidae; genus Sinocyclocheilus; species Sinocyclocheilus anophthalmus. Next base: position 12,542 of record JADLZN010010355.1, read on the forward strand.
AGTACACTAAAAATAACAGCGATATAAAACTATTGAATGCTCCTGCACAACATAGAGCACCTCATAATAAAATAGACTAAACACACGCATAACTATGAATATTAGAGAATAACACTAACCACAACAATGTCTAAACACAGCGCTAGGATGGGAGATGTATAATTTTGACTGATGAAATGTTGCAGAGGCTTGAACGATCGCATATAACGTTATCGGCTTCACAGACAGCGGGGTAAATTAGCACTGGAAAACCCCCAGTTATCCCATTAGCAGCTTTGGTGCGATGAACTGAAGCAGTCGAATCAAAATGCATACGATCGGATATTTAGACGATGATTATTAGTTTTGTGCATTTTCAATGTTCCCCAATTATCTTAGTAAACTTCGGAGGCTGTTTATGTGTGATTTTTAATCAAATACATTGTAAAAGCACTTACCTTACAATAAAAGTGATCTCCGACGAGCAGTCGATAACGTATCTCTGTAGATAGATTCCCTCCAAATTTCCAAATGTCTTGACCCCGCCTCTGATCCAATTTCATTGGTTGAATCTTTCAACCAATCATTTTCCTTTCTGCCCTTAGAACAACTTTGAGTAAGTAAAACTCCCATGAGCTGTGTTGCACGCGATGTAGACAACATTCGAATAAAGTTTATTATGAATAAATGTTAAATAAAGTACATAAATAAAATAGGCCTACATAAATGTGTTTTATATCCAGCCCACTAGTCCCGTTTTGTAATCCATGTATTTTTAATGGTTATTATTATTAATTTTGTAATATTGTTTTATATTCGTTGTTATGTTATTGAATTTTTTTTTATACCTCCGTTTTCGATCTCTTTACTTCCTTTTTCAGGGCTGCGTTTCCCAAAAGCATCTAAGCCTAA
>JADLZN010010356.1:0-28809 GCA_018155175.1 Sinocyclocheilus anophthalmus
AAAAATCGCATTTCCACAAAAATGACAAATGCATACTTTAATACTAAGGGCTGAGATGGGTCTGAGCAGACATGGTTTCATCTGGCTTTTATGCAGCAATACGTCTTTACACAAAATTTTGAGAAGGAACAGAGCATCCTTAATTCAGTAAAGGTGGCATAATGTAAAATAACTGTGTAAACGTGGAACAGAAGCGCTTCTGAAGTGGCATTTAGGTGTATTTACACAGACTGTTTAATGCTGATCAGAGGTGGCTTAAAGGCCTTTCCACAGCAATTAACAACCATACACTTATGTTATGGGCTGAGGTGCATCTGAGCGTGCATAATTTAGTCTGGCTTTTATGCAGCATTACATATTTACAATGAATTTTGAGCAGACACAAGGCAGCCTTGATTCAGCTGTGTAAATAGACCTTTATTCATATTTTATGGATATGATTATATCAGTTATGTTGCAAAAAGGAGAATTTTCCAATAGAAGAAAATCACTTTTAAAAGTTGCTACACGTTTTTTTAACTTAAAAAAAAATGACAGTCTAAAAATATATATATTTTTCCTTCAGCCAGTTGATTTGAAGAAGCCAGTAGATTGCATGAATGTGGAATCATGTGCAAACAGAAACTCTTATCAAATTACTTTTCCACTGAAATACCACAGAATGCTGCGCTCCAACCATCTGAAGCTTTGCCAGGTATCATATATTGTTCTCTGGTGTTATCGTATCACCATAATTCATCATGCTTTATCATATTGTATTTTAATTCTTAAAGTCTGATATAAACAGTTAGACATGCTTCGTACACTGGTGGTGGAGGATGCACATACGGTGTGTATATGTGTATATATATCTATTATAGTACATACACACCACACGACTATAAGATATATAGATATATATAGTTATTATATATAATAGATATATGTGGTTATATGATTTTCTCCCACACTAAACCGTGGATAGGACATGTAGATAACATGAAAATTCAGGCACAGTGTGCTGCATATTGCTGATAAAATAAATTAACTAATGGAATATTCTGTACTCAGAAATTAATCTGTCAAACTACAAGTCTTATAAGTGACTGCAAAAAAGGCAATAAGGCGAAAACATGGTGATCAGTCATGCAGTAGCATCTAAAATTATGCACTTTTCCCTCATACATTATGCATCATTTTTAACTTAAAATATTGATAATGAATTATTAGCAATGTTCCTGGACATGTTCTTTGTGTGGTGTAACATCTGTAACCTCACCGCTGATCACAGAGAATCCAAACACATTACAACAGGTTCTGATCAGTCTGAGAGCCTGTTAACCTGCTCTGCTGTCATAACTAATCTATATCGGAATAATGCATGCAAATTACTTTCTACACTGTCATAGGAGCTTAGGAGCAGATACAGAACAAAGATGAACTGCATTTAGTCTTAAAGGATGTGTGTTTGTGTGTTTTGATGTTAATTAGCCTTAAAGGCATTGTTTGCGTTTTGAGAGTGTATACAGCCAATTTATTTAATAACAGTAATCCATATAAATGTAGCATACGTTATGCATTTAAATCAAACACTGAGCTGACATTATTAGTACATAAATATGAAATAATACTGCTAGAGTAATAAGTACTAATAAATAATACTAAGTTAGATGTACAGATATTATTGCAAAAGTTTAATCTGCAGATATTATTGTGGAAGCCTGGTATAAAGATATGAAAAGTTCTTACCTGCCAAAGTGTGTGGATCCTGCATCTGTCCGCTGTATGTCAGTGAATGAGTGGCACTGTTGAAATGAGACGCATCCAAGCTCAATCCCAGCGCTTACTAATTATATCACATGCTAATTAGTTCCTCAGAAAGATGCTGAAATAACACTCATCTAATGTCGATACATTCAGACACATTCCTGCTCAGATGCTCGAGCGGCACTGCGCGAGCGAGACGACCAACAGCGAAGAGGAGATAGAGAGTGTGTGTGTGTGAGGAGAGAGAGAGAGTGTGTGGTGGTGTTGTGAGACGAGGAGATCGAGAGGAAGAGGAGTGGCCCGTGTCACGTGTGTGTGTGGTGAGGAGGGAAGAGAGAGAGAGGAGTTGTGTGTGGGTGAGAGAGAGAGAGGTGTGTGTGTGTGTGAGAGAGTGTGTTTTTGTGTGTGTGTGTGTGAGAGAGTGTGTCATCTGTGTGTGTGTGTGGAGAGAGAAGAGACGAGAGACTCGGCGAGAGGAGAGAGAAGTGTGGTGTGTGTGTGTGAGAGTGAGACGGGGGAGGAGACGATGTGTGTGTGTGTGGTTGTGGAGGAAGGAGGAGAAGGAGAGAGAGTGTGTGTGTGTGTGTGAGAGAGAGGAGAGAGAGAGAGTGTGTGTGTGTGTGTGATGAGAGAGCGGAGAGAGAGATGAGAATGAGAGAGTGTGTGGTGTGTGTGTGTGTGTGAGAGAGAGAGAGAGAGTGTGTGTGTCGTGTGGTGTGTGAGGAGAGAGGCAGAGAGTGTGTTGTCGTGTGTGTGTGTGAGAGGAGAGAGCAGAGAGAGAGAGAGGTGTGGTGTGTGTGGGAGGACGAGAGAGAGAGGGTGTTTGTGGTGAGTTAGCGAGAGAGAAGAGAGTGTGTGTTTGTGTGTTTGTGTGTGAGAGAGAGAGAGGATGTGTGTGTGTGTGTGTGTAATGTGTGTGAGAGAGAGAGTGTGTGTGAATGTGTGTGTGAGAGAGAGAGAGGAGGGAGGAGGCCGTGTGTGTCATAGTGTTGCGTCGCGAGAAAGACGAGAGATGAGAGAGAGAGAGGCGTGCCAGGGGGAGGAATCGTGTGTGGTGTGACAGAGAGAGAGGCGAGAGGGAGAAGAGAGAGGAGAGAGAGTGTCTGTGTGTGGTGTGTGTGTGGTGTGTGAGAGAGAAAGTGTGTGTGAGATTGAGAGTGAGTGTGTGTGTGTGAGAGAGAGAGTGTGTTGTGTGTGTGGGGGGGTGAGAGAGAGAGAGAGAGTGTGTGTTGTGTGTGTGTGTGAGTGAGTGTGTGTGTTTTTGTGTGTGTGTGTGAGAGAGAGAGTGGTGTGTGTGTGTGAGAGAGAGAGAGGAGTTGTGGTGGTGTGTAGTGAGAGAGAGAGGGTGTGTGTGGTGGTGTGTGCGAGGGTCGAGAGAAGAGAGAGAGCGTGGGGTGGTGTGATGTGTGTGAAGAGAGAGAGGGCAGGAGAGTGGTGTGGGTGAGAGAGGAAGAGACGGGAGTGTGTGTGTGAGAGAGAGAGAGGGAGAGAGGTGTGTGTGTGTGAGAGAGAGAGAGTGTGTGTGTGTGTGTGAGAGGAGAAGAGAGTGTGTGGTGAGAGAGGAAGAGAGAGAGGTGGCGTCGTGTGTGTGTGAGAACGGAGAGAGTGTGTGTGTGTGTGCGAGCGAGAGTGGGTAAGTGGTGGTGTGATGAGAGAGAGAGAGAGTAGTCGGTGTGTGTGTGTGGGTCACTTGTGTGTGTGGGTGTGTGTGTGTGTAAGTGTGTGTGTGAGAGAGAGTGTGTGTGTGAGAGAGAGAGAGAGAGAGAGAGTGTGTGCTTGTGTGTGTGTGTGTGTGTATACTGTATATATACTGTATATATATATTATATATATATAATATATATATATATAAATATGGGAAGAACTATAACCACTGATCTAGAAGCTGTCTGTCTGTCAATCATGGCATGCTTTTGAAATTTTTATTAAAACACGGCGGCGAATACAAAAGGAAAAAAAGATATGCCAAAGTAAAAGGACGCGAGGGGGCAAGGGGGACCACATACATAGCGATTTAAAAATACATGGGCGAGAGAGGAAATTACATAATAATATAATAAATAAAAAACAAAATAACAACAACAAAAAGCAATTACAGTTAAAATAAATAAATACATGAATTATTTAATAATAAATCAAGAAAGCATGTAATTATGAAACATAACACAAAACTATTTTTAATAAAATAAAAATAAACATAAAAACTATACATTCAAAGTTTTAGTGCCTTTGTTAACGAGGTAGACAAGGATTTAATATAGGCCTAGAATCTTAATATCTTCTGAAAGTGAGGAAAAACGGGGGGTAAACTTTCAGAATCTTGCATTTGTGAAAAAAAAAAAATAGGTTGCCAAAATGTAAACGTTTTCGTATTGCTTCTCAAAAGTGAAAAATCCAAACAAAACATCTGTAAAGTAAAGATCAAAGTCAATATGCATGAAGATTACAGTAAACTGGCAAGTTTTCTTGTGTGAAACAATGCCAAAAAAAAAGATTGCAAGGACAGTACAGTAAGCAGCGAGTACAGTCACATAGCACTTAATTAGAATTGTGACACAATAAAGAAAAACTCAATAAAAATTAAACTTTTATTAGATATTAACTTCCTAGAAAATTATAAAGACCACCACATTACTCGATCTCTTGAGATGCTTCGCTCTTTCTGCTGCTGCATATTTTAGTGCTAAAAAAATATATGTATATATATAGTATTGTATATATAGTATATATATAGTTAGGACATATATGCGGAGACCTTGTCCACAGCACATATTATTGCAATTTTGTTGGTTCTGATTAGCTTCAATTGTCCTCAGTAGTAGTGCTTTGGATAAAAGGTATCTGCTAAATGACTAATGTAATGTAAATTAAGAGCTAATTACTATAGTACTAACGTACAAAAAAAACAGAGTTTTTAGTGAAAGAACTAAATGTTGTGAGACAGTGTCTAATAAACATGTCCACTGATTTAATTAACATTCATGTTCTAAAGCTGTGCCAGTACTTTAACACCTCTTCTGCTCTTTCTGTCGTCTCAAATATCGTTTCTGTTCAGTCTTCCATGCAGCCGCTGTGAAATTGTTATTTATGGACTCTGTTTGTCCTCCGGTTCGAGTCTTTCCTTGCATGACAATGAACTCCATCCTGTTTCCTCTGATTCTTTCGCCCTGGTTTTAAACCCATCTGCACTGAACTGACATCATTCATTCGCTGCATTATTTAGAGAGACCTGCGGAGCGCCACCAACTTTCTGCAGCTTGGGTGTAAATCAGTGTGATTTCTGCTAACGATGAGCGTCTGTGCAGAACAAACAGAGTCTGAATATCCAGCCTGGAAGGTCAAATATTTAGTAGGGAATATAAAATGAATGAAAGTGTGTGGACAAACAGCTTCACTGGATACTCGTCCGTCTTGTGTGAGATTCCAGTGCAGACACAGATTTATATCACATGTCATTTATATGATCGTTAATTGCAAGTCTTCTTTTATTATTTTATTCAGATAGTGCCAAGTTAACATTTATTTCATTGTGTTTATACTTGACTTGTACTAAATAAAGTAAAACTAATAAATAAAAATGATGAATATTTAGAATATTAAAAATATATATATTTACAAAAAAACTAATTACTAAAGCACCCAAACCATAAAAACCATTTTCATTACTTGAAACAAAATAAACATTTTATTTTATTAGTTTGTTGCCAGTTCAGAATTTCTCATTTTTCATTTAGTGCTAAAGTAAAAAAAAAAAAAACTAAAAAAAAAAAAAAAAAAAAACTAAAGTAAAAGTAATAAAAAAATATACATATATCTATATTTAAAATGTAAGAACCACTACAACCATTAAAAAAACGTGTACTTGGGTGAAAACAAGATAAAATGAAAAAAAAAAAAAAAACACCAAAATTGCTTAAAAACTTTAAACTTAAGAAAAAAAACTGAAAATGTTAAAAATTAAAATACTTTGATATAATAAAAACTATCTATCATCTATCAATGGATGATGACTAAAGGGAATAATTTCATTAAGGAATCTGACGAGAAGCCGAACGAGAGAAAGGCATTCGATTGAGCAGACAACAGGTGCTGATCCTCAGCCAACAGAAGCAGCAATGAACCAGCTAGTCACCAGCGTCTCAGATGACCGGCTACTTCATTGCTCAAAATGACCTTTGACCTCCTGTCTGCTGTCTCTTTGTGCCAGCGAATGCACAAACACACTGACAAACCAATGAATACTGACACATACAGCTTTCATATCATATGCCAGAACTATAATCTGTTGTCATTTGTGTTCTGAAATTTTAGGATGCTGATCTTTCAAGAAATCATATTTTCTCACCTCAGGCCTAATATTCATATTAATGGTGAACATACAGTACATGGGTTTCATCAATGGCCAAATCTTTCAGCACATGTGGAGCAGCATACATTTATTTTGGTGTTAGTAGGAGATTTATCAGGAGCAGAGCATGTGTGATAACAGCTTCTAGCTCTATTTTTGATGCGCTTAATTAAGCAGAAATTATGGTGCAAATGTGCTGTAAATATGTTTATCAACACCATATTTTTTGCAGTTTATCCTCTTATGAAGCAACAGAAAATAATGGCGTTATTTATCATGGAATGAAATAAATAGATGCATGCAAATTGGCTGATATAAAACATTATCTTTTAAATATTCGTTTTTAAGTTCTTTTGCATTGCACTCTAAAATTAATTAAAACGTGCCTAAATTATTATCCTGTAATTTAATTAAGTTTGGGTTTAATTATATTAAGTCGTTCAGATATAAACACAATGTGGTGCTGTTTTCCGAGAATGTTTTTATGATTGGACTTGTGTATTTTGGAATGTTTTCTTCTGGTTTGTGGTTCTCAGTCTTGTTCCACATCACGTCTCTTATCTGACACGTTTTCAGCTCATAAAAGGCTCTTATGATGAGATGAATCGAGTGGATTAGATGAGGGAAACATCTACAATATGCAGTGTTGGTGCACATCACAAACAGGATGGTTTACATGCATCCCAATTATCCGTTTATAATCAAACCAATGGCTCGTGTAATCACCTCATTGATACGAATGTAATTTCAACTGAGCTCAATCCCACTGCAATGTTGATGCTATTGAAAGGGTGTAGACCTGAAATAATCCGACCAACAGGAAAAAATAAAGCATGTAAGCAACTGAAGTCGCACACATGCGCAGAGGCATAATGTGTATGTTTACATACATTTACGTCATCAAATGAGCTATGCTTTAATAAAAATAACGAAAACGAGTAGAGAGATAGATAGAAGATAGTCAATATTCAGATAGAGAGATATAAATATTTAAGATTAGATAGAAAATAGAAGATAGATAGTAGCACTATTCAGATCGATAGATATTTCACTATTTAGATAGATAGTAGACTATTCAATATTTAGCTAGCTAGATAGATAGAATTCAGATAGGATAGATCGACGATGGATGGATGGATTTATAGATAGATAGATAGATAGATATTCAATATTTAGATAGATAGATATATATTCAGATAGATAGATAGATAGATATTCAATATTCAGATAGATAGATAGATAGATAGATAGAATAGATAGATAGATATTCAGATAGATAGATAGATAGATAGATATTCAGATAGATAGATAGATATTCAGATATATAGATATTCAGATAGATAGATAGATATATATTCAGATAGATAGATAGATAGATATTTAGATAGCTATTCAAATTTAGATAGCGAGAGGATTTATATTCAGATAGATAGATAGATAGATAGATAGATATCAGATAGATAGATAGATATTCTAATAGGCAGATGGATAGATATTCAGTATTCAGATGGATAGATATTCAGTATTCAGATGGATAGATATTCAATAGATAGATAGATAGATAGATATTTGATATTTAGATGGATAGATAGATATTCAGATGGATAGATAATTAACCAGATAGATATTTGATATTCGATATTAGATATTAGATTAGATATTAAAAAAAAAGAAAGAAAAACAAAAATCACCAAATTTAAATTACGTCAGTTGAATGAATGCAGTCTGATTTTAAGATATCCTAGGCTGAGGTGGAAATATGCTGTTGATTTCTGCACTGAAAGCAAAGATGATAAACGCTCGGAGAGAGAGGAATGCTCTTGTGTTCAGAGAGTTTGGACCGATCAGACGCTCTCAGAGTGAAGAATGTGCTGTCTCTGAGAAAGAGCAAACTGATTATCATGTACAGTAGGCCCTGCAATTATTTTCATATTTTAAAGTAATTCAAGGTCATTCAAACAGTGAGATAGGAGTTTCAAACACTTTTCAAAAAGTCTGAATTGAAAAGTGTGAGTAAACAGAATATTTACTTGGATCAAACAGGAATCATATTTGTACATATTTGCATACTATGAAGAGACTGTCAACCTCTCTGTTCTTTGTGGGAGAAAACAGGTGCATTGTATTTCAAATCACACAGCCAATATTCACAGCCCATCATATTAGAAATATCAAATATGCTTCTCAGTGAACAATAGCTGCAATCAAACCAGAGTTCCTATAATCAACAGATGCAGCAATACTCACCATGACTGACTGGCTCGTGTCTTAATCACTATGGTGACCAAATGAACCTAGACTATCAGAAACATTCACATCCACTGCATTCACAATGACACGATGATGGTGAAACTTCACAAATATACTATTAAAATCAGGGTTGGACTTGTTCAGTTTGAGTCCAAATTGACTGTAGAAGACAAAAAACACTTGGACATTTATCATGCATTTTCTCTGGCTCTGTTTGGTCAATCACTGCTGCATTATTGATTTCTTGGATCTTAAAACATTCAGACAAAATGCAAAAGAGTTAACGGCACTTGGTGCATCGGAATACACCTTATGAAGGAACTGAGAAACTGGAAAGCTGGCTTCCCAGAGACCATTTTTCCTTGTTTAAAATGCATCGTCAATGACTGTGCAGGAATAATTGGCACCTTGGAACTTGGATCCTCTTGAACAGGAAAAATCAATGTGACCTTTGAAACATAATGGACCGAATGCTCTTTGTTAACCTGATGTCTGATCGTCCCAATACTGGATGACGCACAAACACTAGACGCTCCTGAGGGGATGATTACAATCTATCTGATTTCGCCAAGTGTTGCTGGATCAACAGCGTTTGTTGGTGAAGGAACAAACATTTTAGTGAAACAAACACAGTTCAAAGCCAAACCCCAAACCATTAACTACCGCTACAATCAGAGGAAAGTTGAGACAAGATAGAACAAAAACACGAAAGATAGAAGATAGATAGATAGATAGACAGCGATATAGTCAGAGAGATAGATAGATAGATGCAGCATAGATAGATAGATAGATAGATAGATGATAGAGTATAGATAGATAGATTCAGATAGATAGATAGATAGATGACATATAGATAGATGACAGATAGATAGACAGACAAATTCAGTAGATAGGATAGATATATAGATAGATAGATAGATGATAGACATATAGATAGATAGATTTTAACTTTGCACTGAAAGCAAAGATGATAAACGCTCGGAGAGAGAGGAATGCTCTTGTGTTCAGAGAGTTTGGACCGATCAGACGCTCTCAGAGTGAAGAATGTGCTGTCTCTGAGAAAGAGCAAACTGATTATCATGTACAGCCATTATTTTCATATTTTAAAGTAATTCAAGGACATTCAAACAGTGAGATAGGAGTTTCCAAACACTTTTCACGAAGTCTGAATAATGTGAGTAAACAGAATATTTACTTGGATCAAACAGGAATCATATTTGTACATATTTGCATACTATGAAGAGACTGTCAACCTCTCTGTTCTCTGTTCGTGAAGCTGAGTATCATCTGCGATTCTCAAGTCAGCAGACGTGAGCTTCTCTCTTCATCTTACCGGAGGATTGAGTGCGAGCTCGTCTCTCACGAGGCGTAATCACAGTTAACGAGCTCTCAAGTTTTTGCGTCTGAGACGGTTACTTAAGGATTTGTAGTTTTCAAGAAGGTTCAAGTGGTTGAATTTTCACTTGAAATATTCTGCTACCTATTATTACTCCAGCTTCTCCATTTGCACTCTTTAATATGAAAAGCTCTTATTTAATGCAGCATTATGTTAAGAATCAGAAACTTGAAAACCTTATTCCTCAGTGAAAGAGCTGATAAACCTCTTAAATGTTAAATGATAAACATCCTATGTTGCTGCTGCTTTGATATCAAGACAACAATATTTTAAGACCTGATCTGGAATGCAGTCATTATAGAGCAAGCGAAATAATAAAATAAAATACATATTTTATTTTAAGATAGATATTATATACAGTGGGTATGGAAAGTATTCAGACCCCCTTAATTTTTTCACTCTTTGTTATATTGCAGCATTTGCTAAAATCATTTAAGTAATTTTTTTTCCTCAATGTACACACAGCACCAAATATTGACAGAAAAACACAGAATTGTGACATTTTTGCAGATTTAGTAAAAAAGAAAAACTCGGAAATATCACATGGTCCAAGTATTCAGACCCTTTGCGGTGACAAATATATTTAACTCAGGTGCTGTCCATATCCTTGAGATGGTTCTACACCTTCATCTGAGTCCAGCTGTGTTTGATTATACTGATTGGACTGATTAGGAAAGCCACACACCTGTCTAAATAAGACCTTACAGCTCACAGTGCATGTCAGAGCAAATGAGATCATGAGGTCAAAGGAACTGCCTGAGAGCTCAGAGACAGAATTGTGGCAAACCACAGATCTGGCCAAGGTTACAAAAAAAATTTTGCTGCACTTAAGGTTCCTTAGAGCACAGTGGCCTCCATAATCCTTTAAATGGAAGATGTTTGGGATGACCAGAACCTTTCCTAGAGCTGGCCGTCCGGCCAAACTGAGCTATTGGGGGAGAAGAGCCTTGGTGAGAGAGGTAAAGAAGAACCCAAAAGATCACTGTGGCTGAGCTCCAGAGATGCAGTGGGAGAATGGGAGATGGGAGAAAGTTGTAGAAACCATCACTGCAGCCCTCCACCAGTAGGGGCTTTATGGCAGAGTGGCCCGACGGAAAGCCTCTCCTCAGTGCAAGACACATGAAAAAACACCGGAAGGCCTCCAAGATGGTGAGAAATAAGATTCACTGGTCGGATGAGGCCAAGATAGAACGTTTTGGCCTTAATTCTAAGCAGTATGTGTGAAGAAAACCAGGCACTGCTCATCACCTGTCCAATACAGTCCCAACAGTTAAGCATGGTGGTGGCAGCATCATGCTATGGAGGTGTTTTTCAGCTGCAGGGACAAGGACGACTGGTTGCAATCGAGGGAAAGATGAATCGGCCAAGTACAGGGATATCCTGGACAAAACCTTCTCCAGAGTGCTCAGGACTCAGACGGGCGAAAGTTTACCTTCCAACAAGACATATGACCTAAGCACAACAGCTAAAAGAACGAAAGGAGGGGAACTTCACAACAACTCTGTGACTGTTCTTGCATGGCCCAGCCAGAGCCCTGACTTAAAAACAAATTGAGCATCTCTGGAGGCCCCACCCCCCCCCCCGACCTAAACCCCCACCCACTGGCTGTCACCCACACCAACCGTTTAACACCATCCAACCTGCACCCACCAAGCACATGGCCAGCCCCAAACCCGATCTTGCAAGGAGGAATGGCAGAGGATCCCAAATCCAGGTGTGAAAAACTTGTTGCATCTTTCCAAAAAAGACTCATGGCTGTATTAGATCAAAAGGGTGCTTTACTAAATACTGAGCAAAGGGTCTGAATACTTCGGACCATGTGATATTTCAGTTTTTCTTTTTAAATAAATCTGCAAAAATGTCAACAATTCTTTGTTTTTCTGTTAATATGGGGTGCTGTGTGTAAATTAATGAGGAAAAAAATTAACTTAAATGATTAACAATGGCGCAATTATAACAAGAGTGAAAAATTAAGGGGGTCCCCTGATACCTTTCACCTGACCATAATATCTATATCGATATATAAGGGGGCGTCACAACAATCTGCATCGTAATGGTGCAATATCTCTTACTTTATTTCTAGTATTGATTTAATGATTATTAAATCTATTGTGTAGTTATGGAATACACGACAGCCCCGAGATTATGTATTATATATGTTTCTACTCCAACCACATCTCTCTATAAATGTAGAGTCGTACAGGCAATACACTCACCCATCGGTAGCTAATACCGTAATGATAATATATATACCCCACCACAGACCAATAACTATATCTCGCCCCCCCTCAATCCTATGCTGTAAGTTGCAAATATATATGTGACATATAGTATAAAATATAATTATATAATTAAATAGAAGTTATCATGTATTTATTATAACAGCTATTAATATATTATATATCTCTATATTATTTGTTTCAACTTTATATTGATACTTTTTAATTCTGCCTGTGTACGTGAATATTGTTCATAATCAAATTCAATCTGAATAAAGTGTATATTAATTAACTGTATTTGCGAAAAAACACACATGGGACGTTGCCAGAGAAACAAACAACTTCTGAGTGGGGTCAGAGCTGGATCTCAGAGCCGTAATTACGGTAATTCTGACACGACGTGAACACAGCATTAAATATTCATCGAAAACCAATTGGCGTTACGAAGGGCAATTTTACTTGAGTTCTAGAGCCTTTTGAATTTCTATTAGAATTCAGGTGTAATTTACCATCACAGATGGAGTCATACAGCAGCAGCACGCGTCCATCTGACGCTCTTGATGTGAAGAATGAAAGCAAACGTCGTCTGCATGATTGAATAAATATTTTATTGAGGCACATCATGCGGTCCAGTGCATAGAAATCAAACGGAAGCACCGCTGCTCATGTTCTTTACCATGTGTTTGTCAGGAGCGTGAAGTGATGCGGGACAGACGCAGCCTCCGGCGTCAGCGGGTTACACCGCACATCCACACTCTTCAGAGCAGGCATCAGAGACAGACTTCTCCACGGCAGCTCTGAGAGAGGAGGAGAGAGGGAGACAAAGCGAGAGAGAGACAGAGACAGAGACAGAGAGACAGAGACAGAGACAGAGAGAAGAGAGACAAGAGCATGAGGAAGACCGAGGAGAGACAGAGGAGCCAGAGAGACAGAGAGACAGAGACAGATGACCGAGAGAGACGATAGAGCGAGACAGAGAGACAGAGGAGACAGAGACAGAGGACCAGGAGAGAGAGAGACAGAGAGACAGAGACAGAGAGACAGAGACAGAGAGAGACAGAGACAGAGACAGAGACAGAGACAGAGAGAGAGAGACAGAGACAGAGGACAGAGACAGAGAGAGAGACAGAGGACAGAAGACCGAGACAGAGAGAGAGACAGAGAGACAGAGACAGAGACAGAGAGACAGAGAGAGAGACAGAGAGAGAGAGACATCAGACCTGTGCAGCATCGGCCCTTCAGGTTTGGAGAGATGTTGCTCTCACAAAAGTTGAACAAAAGTTTCCTTCATTATGAAAACCACTGTAAAACCACTGATACAGAGAGATCAGATACAGACCGAAGATAGGCTGTGATTCGTTTCTCGTTAACTAAATCATGCACAAGTTTTAAACGTGATTGAATAAAAAGTACAGATCAAATTAGATTGCAACATTGGATTTAATGCATTTAGCAAACAGTATTTGCAGAATAAAATGTCATGTTTATTACACTTTAAAAAATAATCAGGTCTTTCCCTTCACTAAAAACACATAAAATAATGCTTACTTTTAACATTTATTCTCCTTATCGTCCTATGCAAAGCATGCTGGGAACTAAATACTAAAAAACAAATACTATAATATAGAAATACTAATATTTTGGTGCATACAATGAAAGTCAATGGTGTATAATGCTGTTTTGGACCTTGATTATACAGACGAAATCTATAATTTATATATACATATTCATTATAATAAAAACATATGCTATATATATATATACCATATACTGTAGATGCACTGAATAATTTTTTAGAGAGTTCTACTTTGCGATCAACATGAGTCAATGCAGTATTTGTTTACAGTATTTATTAATGTTAATAAAAATACAGTGTTAGTTCATGTCAGCTCATGTCTATGAAATAATATATTAATAATTGATTTTAATAATGTAATTGTTAATTGTAATTGTAATATTGTAAAGTGTTGCCATTTTTATTTTACATGAAACAACGATCACATGACCAGTTGAATACTAAGGACTTTATACAGTATATCTATATCTATTTATTATTATACAATTTTTCTTTCAGGGGCAAAATTCACAAACACTTTAAAGGTTCTGAAGGCAAAAAAACCTAGACTTAAAGCCCAAAAGAGGCTGTGAACTAAAACAAACACAAAAGAGGTGCGAGATCAAAGCATCAAATTACCACACAGAGAGGAAACCAGAAAGAAAGAGAGACAGAAATGCTTAAAATGTATCCTGTGCCTTAAACGCAGTTAAGAAACTGAATGAAAGCATCTGCTAAAATGCATGAATGCAATGCAGCTGCACATAATGAGCGCTCGTGTGTTCCTATTGGTGTAGAATGGAAGTGGGCGGAGCCTAAGCAGGGGTCAGGGGATCCAGAGGGACAACGGGACACCACCCGCAAAAAAAGGGGTGCCCCCAACAAAGGGCCAAGAACGCGTTGCTGTCCATATTAAGCAGGTCTGGGGATTGGGAAGGAAAACAGAGTGAAAAGGGGGACAAGGGGGGGGGGGGGGGAGGTTAAAGCCATCTTGCCTTTCTACGTTTCTCTTGAAAATTGAAATTTTTTATTATTAAATTCCTAATGTTTTCAACGACTCTAAAACAGTGAATTTTCAACTAGTTTCTGGGCTATCATTGATCATTTTATGTCCAAAAGAGTAAAACACTGTGACTCTTTCAGAACACTGATCTGTTTGTTTGAGTGGCCCGACTCCAATCCAATCACGTGAGTTTGGGGGCGGGACTATCTGTTTTACCTGGACCATGGTGAATGGGGTCGGGAAACGGTGTGAAGGGAAACACTCATTATTTTGTATTTGTGTTTAGTGACACTAGTGAAGCAGAAACGACCCACTTCCGCTTTAAAACCTGTTACCGAAGCACTGAACTCTGAAGGGAAGCCTGAAATGAGAGCGTGTTGTGCTTCTCTGTGTGTGTTTAGCATGTGCTGTTCTCCACCGTGTTGCTTGCTGATGTTATTATGTTGTATTGAGACGGACCGCACTTATGTGAGATTGTTACTCCGCTCTACGAGACGCTTTCATCTTCTGTAGCCGTCAGATAATCACAAAGCAAAAGCACTGTCATGGAAATGATGCTCTGGGTTTTATTCGTATATGAAGTATTATGGAAGTGTTTGTGAATTGATATTGAAATTGGAGATGTTCTGTTCCTGGTTCATTACTAGCTGATGATTACTGAAATACATTACTAGCTCTAAATAAGCATTTTGCATTTTAATAAACATCACATACAGGCTGGGAAGAGATCAAAAGTGACCGTACAGACTTTATAATGTTAGAAAAGATTTCTGTTTCAAATATTATGTTGTTCTTCTGAATTTACTATTCTGTGATTCCCGAAAAATAAATCATCACGGTTTTCACAGAAATATGTGGCAGCACGACGATTTTCATCATTGATATAATCAGAAATGTTCTGAGTCAGGCAAAATGCGGCCTATTGTAGAATCATGTGACACTGAAGACTGTAAAAATTCAGCTTTGGTCACAGCAATAAAATACAGTTTAACAGATATTCACATAGAAAACAGCTATTTTAAATTGTAATAATATTTCACAATTTTTACTGTATTTTTAATCATATAAATGTAGCCTTGGTGAGCAGAAGATACTTTTTTTTTTTTTTTACACTGTAGCATATGTCTTAATACATTAGATAAAATATCAAAATCATATTAGTTTGTTAACAATTATCACAATATGGGGTGGATTTTAAGTAATTTCTCTCTTTTGGTTTGACTGGATGTTCAGCTCGCTGATCTCTGACCAGAAGCTTACTTGATAAATCAGAAGTTGTTGTTGTGTGGATTGATGTTTGTCTGGACAGTGTGCACCGTCTTAAGTCAATTATTAATTCAAACATACATTTTTTAATAGATCCAGAAGCACTGCGTGGGTTTAAATTGTGTTGACAGCAATGAAATAATAATAGATGGATCATGATTCACCGTGACATTTTCTTTGCTGCCACACTTTCTGAACTTTCTATCTAATTCTAAACCTCTCTGAGTGTCGCCGCATTTCTGTCTCAAACCTTCTGAATGTTTCACATCTACAGATTAATTTCTCTTTCTGCACGACCCACAGCGCCGTCCGTCTGAAAAACAATATACACTTCGTTTGAGAAGAAATGTTGCCTGTTTGATGGCTTTGGTTGGTTTGAAAGCCATTAAGTTCTTTTTGTTTTGTTTTTGTTTTGCATTGTGACGTTATGGTCATGAGAATCAAGCACAAGCTCATTAATGCAATGCAAAAAATATATATTATTTGAATTGTAATTATATATGATGATGCATTTGTCTCGCAGCCTTTAATTAATTAAATAAAATGGGTTTACGTTTTTTTTTATATATATACTGTATATATTTTATTTCAGTTTAGGTTTTTTATTTCAAGTAGCAAAAATGGTTTCATAGTTTTAATTTTAGATACATTTTTGTTATCTAAGAATTAGGATCTCAAAAGAATTTTGAGAATTACAAAAAAATGTGAAAATAAAGCATCAGATTATTTTCTTTAAATACTTACTGACAGTTTGAGGATAAATGTGCTTAATGATCAGGATAATAATATCACAAATGCAAAAGATGTTAATTGGGCCTAAAACTAACTTTGTGTCAAATTTAATTTAATGAATGTGTGATTTTAGAGGTGAAGTGCGACCCACTCGTTCCTGAGATTCATCCATATCAAATCAGGTTTGCAGATTATTCTGCCGCTACTTCAGATCTCATTGCTCTCTCAACGCTGCTGGTTTTGATGAACCACTATCGGGAGATGGTGTGTGTGTGTGGGAGTGGTGTGGTGTGTGTGAGAGTCTGTGTGTGGCGTAGGGTGAGTGAGTGTGTTTGTGTGAGAGTGAGTGAGTGTGTGTGCGTGTGTGTGTGTGTGAAAGAGAGAGAGAAAGTGTGAGTGTGTGTGTGTGAGAGAGTGTGTGAGAGTGTGTGTGTGAGAGAGATAGTGTGTGTTGTGTTGATGTGTGTGTGTGTGTGTTTGGGAGAGTGAGTGAGTGGGTGTGTGGTGTGAAAGAGTGTTTGAGCGTGGTTTGCAGAGAGTGTGTGAAGAAAGTGCATAGAACCAAAACGGAAGCACCGCTGCTCATGTTTCTTTACCATGTGTTTGTCAGTAGGTGAAGTGATGCGGTACAGACGCAGCCCTCCGCGTCAGCGGTTACAGTCACCCGCACATGCACACTCTCAGATTCAGGCATCAGAGGACAGCTTTCTCCATCGGCAGCTGAGAGAGAGAGACAGAAGAGAGAGAGAGAGAGAGAGAGGGCATTCTTTAATATATCCAGAAGCACTGCGTGGGTTTAAATTGTGTTGACAGCAATGAAATAATAATAGATGGATCATGATTCACCGTGACATTTTCTTTGCTGCCACACTTTCTGAACTTTCTATCTAATTCTAAACCTCTCTGAGTGTCGCCTTAATCTCGCGCAATCTTTCTGTCTTAACAATACATCCTTCTGAATGTTGCACATAGCTACAGATTACTTTGAGAGAGTGTGTGAGAGTGTGTTGTGTGTGTAGAGAGAGAGTGTGTGGTGTGTGTACGAGAGAGAGAGTGTGTTGTGTTGTTGTGTGTGTGTGTGAGTGTGTGTGTGTGTGTGAGAGAGAGTATGTGTGAGAGAGAGTGTGTGTGTGTGGTGAGAAGAGGAGTGTTGGGTGTGTGTGTGTGTGTGTGTGTGTGTGTGTGTGTGTGTGAGTGTTTGTGTGTAGTGTGGAGAGTGTGTGTGAGAGAGAGTGTGTGTGTGTGGTGGTGTGTGTGTGTTGTGTGTGAGTGTGTGTGTGTGTGTGAGAGCGAGAGAGTGTGTGTGAGAGAGAGTGTGTGTGTGGTGTGTGTGTGTGTGAGTGTACCTCTGAAAACCAAAACAGTGTCATACGGATCTCACATAAAGTAGATGCATTCATGTGTAACATAAACATGTGATTTCAGGGAAGCAGCACTTTTCTCTTAAAGGCTCAGTATGAACGACAGGCCTAATGAGAGTTAATTAGCCTGTCTCCTTGTTATAGTTTTTATCACTGCTAGAACACTTCAAGCTCATGTAATTAAAGAGAGAATTCACCCAAAAATAAACATTCTGTCATAATTTACTCAGCGCCTGCCTGTTTCAGAAGTTTTAATGTTTTAAACTATGGCGTGGTTTTTTTTTGGTCACTTGTGAAACTATACAAAACGACTGTTTTTCCTTTCCTGTTCCTGTTTCAAAAAAAAAAAAAAAGCCGGATCATTTGTTATTGTTACCCTAAACTGAGAAATTAAACTATTAAAAAATTAAAAATATTTTTGATAAAGGAAAATGCAGCTCATAAATATAAATTAATTTTGTTATAAATATTTTTGTTCTATTTTATAAAAAAAAAAAAAAAACATTTAAACCATATTACAGAAAAACTTAAGTGAACATTTAGAAATGTGGCCTGGTACTAATATAAATCATTTTATAATATGAAGTGATTAAAATCTTACATGAAATTAATTAAAGCTATATGAAATAGTTTAAGAAAATAATAAAAAATGGACCAAAAAATTTAACCACTTCCACAAATACTAACAGTTAAAATTAAAATATACAGTATAGTAATAATAATAATTTAAAGCTAAAAATTTAATAAAACAATACGCGTACAGTGTAGCAACACTGCACAGACTGGACATTCTACTACAAAGCCCCCCTCTCTCGCACTAAAGAAGGGTCCTTGCATTCTTGGAATAACAACCAATCATCAATTCCAGCGATGCTGGAAATACAGAATGAACACTTAATATCTGTCAAGTGGAGTATTAGTTTTAAAAAAAAACACATCAGTTAATACATCCGTTCAACCTGTGATCTGGGTCTCTCCTCACGCTGATGTGCTGGAGGCGGCTGCTCCACATCCTTCAGGCCGCTCGGCGAGTTGAAAGCCTGTAAACCCTCCAGTCCTTTCGTTTCTCTGATAGAGATCCATGCTGATCAATGTGTTGCACATGTTTCGCCCGACCGCTTTTTTTCGCTTTTTTCCGGCAGCGTTGTGAGGATTTGTTACTCCCCCCTTTATTTCGTGACCCCTGCAGTACTCACACCTCTTTTCTCTACAGGACAAAAGCCTAGAACCTCAAATACTGCGCTTGATCATGTTCCCGCAGGTCTGTCTGTGCTTCTACGCTGAATCTCCATGAGGCACTGTTGTGATTCAATACCAGAATTCAGTCAATTCTCTGAAATATACTTATAGGAGTGAGTTGTTGATTCATATGTGTCAATTTATCAACTTTTTCTTCCGTTTTAGTAAATTAAAATGTTATAATCACCTATTAAATTTATACACGTTCGAGTCTAGTCTAGTATATTCTGCACTATCTCGTCGATGTTGATGTAGTCTGCTTCTTGCTGTCCATCCTTATCAAACCAGCGAGCGAGGCTGCATTTATTGTTTTGTTCAAAATTACAGTAAATTGTGCAAATATTCGTACCAATTAAAAAACCAGCTGTTTTTTTCTATGTGAGTATCCTGTTAAAGGACTGGTCATTTTATATATTTCGGTGATCAAAGCTGTATTTTCAGCATCCTTACTCATTCTTCCTTCCCTCCAGTCTATTCATTGTCACCCATATGATCGTTCAGAAATAGTATATAGGCTGATTGGCTTTTTGCTGCTACGGAACCATTTTCTAGATTATTATCAATGTGAACACAGAGTTCCTGTGTCGTCTGTCAGTCGTATATTGTTTGTGGAAACCGTGCTCGCATTTCTATTTTCTGTTGTTTCTTTGCAGTGATTTCTTAACAGATGCATAGAAAGTCAAAAGAAACAGCGCTTTATTTTGAATAGGAAATCTTGTAACATTATAATGTCCTTCTGTCATTTTGATATGGTGGTTAGAAAATGCCACCGTGCTGCAATAATAAGTACTTACTTTTTTTTGAAAAATAAATATCTACTGACCCCCGTCCCTTTTTAATTTAACCTCTTCCCAGATTCATGCATCTTGATACTAATCATCTAAATCTTTTGATTTGTGTCCCTTAAGTTCATAAATAAAAAACAAAAAAGCAATTAAAATTACCGTTGACCACAATGAATGCAGCGTTTGCTATTGTAAGTATTTGAGCATACTAGCTAGGGATTGAATATGTGGGCCAACATCCCATTATTATGTTCATTATTTATTAATTCATCATCATATCATATCTTATTATGTGGTGTGTTTGTGTTGTGATGTGTTTGTCGTATGATTATTATATACTTCTATATACCTTTCTCCAGCAATACTATACATCGGCAGTATAGCATCGAATATGTATGTTTGAATGGGTTGTTGATTCTAGACCTGGGCTTGCTGCTGTGAGAGTACGTCTACGATTTTGGCTTCTTCCTTGAGCACTGACGGATGCAAGTCTCTTATAAACCTCGATACACTGAGTAAAACGTACTGTGAGGCAGAACTCTGTGCTCAAGGCCTTGTACTCTGTTGTTGGGCTCAGAGAGATTCTTAGATGGGGGGGGGGGGGGGAGTATGGCTGTAGCAGGATAGAGGGGGCGGCACGATCCAATCGTGTGTTGAAGCCGCCGGAAAGGCTAACTAACGATAGCCCGCCACAGTGCGGCACAAAGCGATAAAGGCAAGACACAGAGCTGATTCAGCCTGACTTCTGGAAGGCCACAAGTAGGGGAAGAAAGGAGGGAGAGGACGCAGATGAGAGCTTTTTAGATAGTGTTGTCCTGATCAAATAACAAATAAAAGAAAGAAAGAGAAGCAAAGGTTGCCTTCGCTCCTTTATATCAACAAGCTCCCCCATTGACAATCCACTCATCAAACAACCCAACTGACCGACAGAATTAAATGCATCATTAACACATTACATGGTGCAGGCTTTGATGTGTTTGTGTGGATAATCCAAGTGTTTGGCTAACACCATGAGGACATTGGCCCCCGTTGTGGATGCCCTTTGGTTTACACTTACCACTCATCCGGCATTAAATCCTGATATATATTTAAAGAACATGACACTTGACTAAATTTAGAAGGGTGGAAAATCAAGCGAATATGGTGTGATTTTTCTCAGAACCATATAGCACAAAACCATCTACTATTCTAACTGACACAAGGAGCTGAAACACTAATCAATAACAATAAATAATTGAGGACATTTTATTTATTTATTTATTATTATTTTTTTGCATTATTACACAGGCCTGCAATCTTCAGGGAAAAAAGGCCTTTAATATACCTAATGTATTTTATTTTATTATTATTTTAATTTTATTTTTTTCAAAAAATAAGGACTTTTCACATTTTTGGTAATAAAAAATAATTATATATATCTCTTGATTTTTTTTTTTTTATAAAAAAAATTTTAAAAAAATTATTACGTCTCTTTTAATGCCTTCTTAAATAAAACCACATCAATCAAAGGTTACTCTTTTATTTGCCCAGAATGAGTATTTCAAAAATGGTAATACTTTCAAAATTACGCCCATCTGCCCCAGAGGAGTGGAAAAATATTTGTTTAATGTTAGTTTAATTTATAATTTCAAAGAACTTTACACATAAACATAACTTTATAAATAGCAAACTTTAAGCTTTTTTTTCTTTTCACAAATCTGTCGTTTTTTTCCAACACTGGTTGGATGCAGTACAAACACCAGAGTTTGCATGTTTGCCTCGACGTGTTTTTGTTATTCTTCTGTCGCTGGCTACTTCTGAAAAACCTTGCAGTCCGATTATGAACAAAACAAATATGGGGCGCTGAGAATGTGGCTGAAACTGTACTAACGGTTACAAATGCTTGGGGGGCCAAAAGGAAAATGCCACGACAAGCATCATATTTTTTGTGATACGAGAATTTTTAAAAAGTCTTGGATTAGAATATTCAAGTCCTGGATTTCATGCATGCGGCTCTGATGGCAGGGCGCGTCAAATTTAACTATTCTCTTTTACAAGAAATACACTTTTAATGGTAAAATCGGCCTCATGGAGACATGGGAACCTATGCTAGTAGCCTGTAATGATCATGCTATCACAACATGCTAATAATTATCGCTAATCATGTTATAAACTGATGTTAGTACGCATGGCTAATCAGGCTATCAAGCATGTTGTACATGCTACACCATGCCTATCAACATGTTAGTAGCATGGCTAATCATGCTAGCAACATTGTAACCCGAACATGTTAATACCTTGGCTAATAATACTAGGCAACGTGCTAGTAGCATGTTTAACCATGTATAACAACATGTCGGGGGTAACTGCGAATCACTGCTAGAAACTTTGCTAGCACATGCTAGTAAAGCTAACTGTGGACTGAAGAAACAATCATGTTAAAAAATGGCAGTCACTTGCGTTCTACATATAAGACTAGCAAACATGTTAGGCGACATACATACTAGTAACTTTTTGGCTAATTCCCTGCTATCACATGATAATCCATAGGGCTAGACCACAGTTCCTACTTTTGCTATGCAAAATGCACGCTAACTTTACATGGTAATCATGCTAGAAAAATGCTAGCGACATGCTAGTAAATTGGTTTTATCATGGCTAGCCAGACATGACGTGAATTCGCCTTGCGTTAGCAACCTCTAATCTATAGTAATAATGCTCGAAAATAATGCTAGGACATGACTTAGTAACGTTAGTTCTACTCCATGCTACACTGATACACTGCTAATCCATCTTAATAATCTTGCTAACAAAAACAACATTCTAACTTGCTAGCACATGCTACCTCTACTTACCTGGTAATCGCATGCTAGACAATCTCGCAACATTTCCTAGTAACCACTTTGTTAATCATGCGAGCGCCTCCCTCGCTGAGGACTTCACCTTTGCTAATCTATTTGCGTTACAAAATGCTGGTAGCAGCAAATAAAATCAAAGAACAACGAAAAGGAATCATCAGCTAGGAAACATGTTAGTTCAACTCAATTCAGTACGTTTTGAAAAATAGTCATGATAGCTAATATCATCAAGGCTTTGTAACCCTGCTAATAATGCTAGAAACATGCTAGCGACATGCCAGTAACTTGATAATCATGCCAGCAACATGCTAGTAACATGCTAATAACTTGATCCCTATGCTAATTGACATTCTATGCCAATCTCGCTAGTTAAACATGCTAAATGTTGAAAGCAATGCTAGCGACATGCCAGTAACCCCTGCCTTAATCATGCTGCCATCAACATGCGATTACAGGCTAATCAACTTGTTATTCATGCTAAGAACATGCTACCTCGCTAGTAACATGCTAATAATGCCTATAACATGCTAGTCACTTGCTTATCATGCTTATCATGCTAGAAACATGTTATCAACATTTATCTAATCTATCTAAATTTTCAAACATAAGGCTTTTACAACTGCTTTAAACTTTAAGGCTAGGCTCTCTCAAGCCAACCTAGTTTGTCTTGACAAACTTTTTTTTCTAGTTATAGCTATTGTTCTTGGTGTGAACACCTTTAAGTGATACAATTTGGCCAAATTAACTGAAGATCTGATGTGTCACATGACATGTTAAACTAGCATCTCCATACTTGCTTTTTAGACAGCATGGTGTTGAATATGAATCTGCAGCTTTTATTTATTTTGTTGAGATGGCGTGGTTTCCCCCGCACAACCAGAGAGTCCTCTCCTGCTCCTCCCGGTGGCGTTGATCCTCACGGCGCGAACGTTGGCCACGGGCCTGCTCATCCCTGTTGGGCGGGGGCTGTGTTTGATCTGAGAGTGATTGGTGCGTTCAGGTGGCGTTCTGGTCTTCGTGCACAGGAAGTCACAGTGGAGGTCACGTCACGGACACCCCCTTCCGCCAAAGAGCGGCACACACATGCAGTGGTGCCCATCAGGAACCTAAGAATATCGATCTATCTGCTCATAAACCAAAGTACATTTTAATGTTTTTTGTATGTCATTTATTTATACTTAGATATAGTTATTTATAATACTTTATAACGAATTATACCTAAATTGTAATATTTACTAAATAATTATTTAGGTAAAACTCACTTACTTTTAATATGATTTAGTTAGTTATTAGTAAATAATTATTATGTTGCTGACTAAATAATAACTGCAACATAATCAAATTTTATTGTGCCCATTCCATTGTAACTAGTTGTTGTGTGTAATATAAATAGTTATATTTATTATTTTAATTTTAATTATATTATAAATAGATTTACTACAAAATATTATTTAAATACTAATTTTCTAATAAATAATGTTTTACTATATATTTATTATTTAATTATATCACCAATATTTATTTATTATGTATTAGTACTACTTTTTTTTTTGTCATTAATAATAACCGCAAATAATAAACCTTTCTTGTAACTGTGCTTGCAGCCATTGACAGTTGTTTTGTGTGTCTATATATTTTTTATTATGTTTATAAAAAATACATACACCACACACTGAAAGAAAAAGAAGAAATAAGAAATAATATTGACTAAATAAGATGATGATATTAATAATAATATTAGTAGTACATAATTATTATTTTGTAGTTTTTATAATGAGAACCTGCCATTAAACAGCCAATTACATTCAACTTCCAAAATAATAAAATCCCCAAAACAATTCGTGACAGAGCAAACATGTTTAAGGTATTACAGGAACATATGAAGCCACTGGCCAACAGAAATGTTAATTTTAATAAATCTAAGCAAAGCCACAGCTGCTAAAACAAGTGTGACAACCTGCCCCGGCCTAATAACTTTAACATCCTTTTGTCCTAAAAACACAGATGAACCTTCTCAGCTCAAATCCGCCTTCATCTCACAGTGATTGAGCTTTATTTCTTTGTGCAATTATGAGAAAAAGCGAAGCATTCGACATCTGACAGATAAAAACAGCTGAACAGAAACGCATGCAGTTATTAATAGCACGAGTCTGAACGAGCACAGTCATATTATGCAGCGTTATGAGAAGATCACGAATATGAAGTTGCTGATGGACTGCAGCGTTATCGATCGGGTGCTGGTGTGAATGACGTCACGCCTCTCCTGTAGCCCAGCGAAGAGCCTTATTAAATATATATATACAGTTATATATTTATAAGTATAACAGCGAGCACACACACAGTACAGCAGAGACACCGTTCATTCTCAATCTTGTAAACCCGCTCTGTCGACTGCGAGGCTCTCTCCACCGTCTATTCTCTCCGGATTATTACTTTCTGTGTGTGTGTGTGTGTGTGTGTGTTGTGTGTGTCCACACAGGCGCACCACAAAACAAAAAGCCTCTGGCTCGCTGCCGTGATTATTTCCCCGCGCATCACTGTCGTAAAAACGCTTGACACCGCAGCATGGGTTGTGAAAACGCTTTTCCAGCACGTTGTCAGCACTAAAAAAAAACGTAAAAAACAAAACATTAAAAAAAAAAAACAGTAAAAACAAAAAGTAAAAAAAAACTGTAAAAAAAAGAAAAAAACAGTAAAAAAAAAACAGTAAAAAAAAAAAAAAAAATTTTTTTTTTTTTTTAAATATATATATATAAAAAACAAGAACATACAAGTATGGAATAAGGCCTTTCCCCGCAAATGGGGGGGAAAAAAGGTAATTGCGATTTTTTTCTCTCTCGTAATTGCGTGATATAAACTCGCAATTCTGAGAAATAATATCAGAATTGCATGATATAAACTCGCAAATAAACCTTTTTCAAATTTTTTGTAGATTCAGTGGCAGAAAGGCTTCTCATATAAAGGGCAAATATCATAAAATTACATCTAAAAATTCCAATAATTAATCTAAAAAAACGACAATAAAAATAATATACAGTAAGGCACAATAAAAACAAGTACAAATCAGTATTACAAATATTCAAGCACTTTTAGGGCTTTTACAATATTTTCCAGTTTGTTTCTTTTAATGTTAGCGGTAGTGCCTTTTCTATTTTACAATTAAGTAAAATTAGGTTACACCACATTACCCGTGCGGAAAGATTTGTCCTCGGTATAATTAGCACCTTTCACATTATACCAAATTTTGAAGTCAACAGTATACTCATAAAAAAATAAAGCATCCTTTTCTTTGAGTTGCAATTCAATCTTAGTACTTAAAAAAAATTAAAAAATTAAAAAAGCTAAATCACACCCAAATAGTTTTGTATGAATATCATAAAATAAATGGACTTTTCATCACTGAAGTGTTTTGAGTCGCACGTTCTGATTTTCATTCACAGCTGTTGAATTTCTTTTCTTTATTACGTTTTTTTGGCTTTGGTAATAATTGGTGTAGCTTATTAAGAACGTTTTTATAAAAGTAAAAAAGGCTTTTAGCGTTTGCATGCAAGTCAGAAAATTCCCATTTTCTGAGCGTTTTAATTATTTTACTCTGGTTTTAGGCACAAAACCTACAGTGTTGTCATGAATTATATTGAACTTCTTTAAGAAATGCAAAAATTGAAGAAAAAAAAGTTTTTTAAATTGTGGTACATTTTTGTAAGGGTTGAACCTCAGTTAAATAGTGTATACAAAAATAATATATTTATTGCAAACTGTGGTATTTTAGTAATAACTACTGATGATTTCAGTATAGATGAAATAGATAGATTATTCAGATAGATAGATAGATAGATAGATTGATAGATAGATAGAAATAGTCAGATGTTAGATAGATATATAGATAGATAGATAGACAGACAGATAGATAGATGGATAGATAGATATTCAGAAAGATAGATATTCAGATAGATAGATAGATCAGATAGATATAGATAGACAGACATAAACATATATATAGATAGACAGACAGACATAGATAGACAAGAAAGACAGATATATTTCAGATAGAAGATAGATATTTTAGATCGATAGATAGATATATATTCATATAGATAGATAGATATTCCGATAGATAGATAGATATAGATATTCAATATAGATAGATAGATATAGATGATAGATAGATATATAGATAGATTATAGATATAGATCTTCAGATAGATAGATAGATATTTAGATAGATAGATAGATAGATAGAATAGATAGTTAGATAGATAGATAGATAGATAGTTAGTTAGATAGATAGATAGATAGATATTTAGATAGATAGATAGATAGATAGATAGGTAGATGATAGATAGGTAGATGATAGATAGATATATAGATGATAGATAGATAATTCAGATGATAGATAGATAGATAGATAGATAGATTATCCGATAGATATAGAATAGAAGATATTCAATAGATAGATAGCTAGATAATAGCATATTTCAGATAGATAGATAATATTCAGATAGATAGAATAGATACTTCATATAGATAGATAGAGAGATCGGAGATATTCAGATATATAGATAGGTAGATAGATAGATAGATAGACAGGTAGATATATAGATAGACAGATAGATAGATAGGCAGACAGGTAGATAGATAGATAGATATTCAGATGATAGATAGATAGAAATAGATATTCAGATAGATAGATGATAATATTCAATAATATAGAGAATAGTTTTCACATAGATAGATATAGATAGATATTCAGATATGCTCGATAGATAGATATCAGATAGATAGATGATAGATAGATATTCAGCTAGAAGATATTCAATAGATAGATAGATTAGATAGATGATAGATGATAGATATTCAATAGATGTTAAAGATTTCAGATAGAGATATATCAGATATTCCGATAGATAATAGATAGATAGATAGATATCATATAGATGATAGATATAGATAGATAGATAGATAGATTATTCAGATAGATAGATAGATCTTACAAATAATAAATAAAGATAGCTAGATAAACTAACGTATATACAATTCAGATACAGATCTACATAGCATACTATTAAAGATAAATATCATATAAGTGATTAAATAAGAATACATTACAGATAGAACGCTAGCAATACTATAAATACATACATCATCTGAAATAGCTGATATACATACACTACCGAATAAGACCTATTCAGAAAAAAAATCGATAGATAGATAGATAGATAGATATTCAGATGATAGATAGATAGATAGATAGAAATAGTCTGATGTTAGATAGATAGATAGATAGATGATAGATATATAGATAGATAGATAGATAGATATAGTTAGATAGATAGATAGATAGATCGATAGATAGATAGATAGATAGATAGACAGGTAGATAGATAGATAGACAGGTAGATATTCAGATAGATAGATAGATAGATAGAAATAGTCAGTTGATAGATAGATAGATAGATAGAAAATCTGATAGATAGATAGAGTAGATAGATAGATAGATAGATTCATATAGATAGATAGATTATTTATTCAGATAGATAGATGATAGGATAGATAGATGATTCAGATAGATAGTTAGATCTTTAGATAGATATAATAGATATAAGTAGAATTCAGATAGATAGATAGATAATATTCCGATAGATATTCAGATAGATAGATTAGACATTCGATAGATAGATAATAGATATTCATAAAGATAGATGATAGTCAGATAGATGATAGTATTCAGATAGATAGATAGATAGATATCTCTTCATATAGATAGATCGATAGATAGATAGATATTCAGATAGATAGATAGATAGATAGATATTCAGATAGATGGATAGATATTCAGATAGATAGATAGAGAGATATTCAGATATATAGATAGATATTCAGATAGATAGATAGATATTCAGATAGATGATAGATAGATGATAGATAAATAGATAGATAGAAATAAAGAACGATAGATAGATAGATATTCAGATCGATAGATGATATATTATAGATAGATAGATAGATAGATATTCAATATTTAGATAGATAGATATATATTCAGATAGATAGATAGATATTCGAATAGCATAT